>QKMX01349623.1:6162-17464 GCA_003401595.1 Venustaconcha ellipsiformis
CACACACACACACACACACACACACACACACAAACCTGCCCGTATCTGCAATGTTCGTTACAACAACGTCGATCAATTGGTCCATTATGTGGATTCCTATTACTTTATGTAGGTGGCATGTTAGCGACAAATTTGATGCACCAATAATAAAACACACCGAGATTTTTTCTTCGGCTTCCACCACAAATGTTTCCTCGTCGTTTTGCTCCAATATAAAAAACGTAGATCCAAAATATCCACTAAGTAAAAAACGCAGTAAATTGGTGATAGATATAGTAAATTTTGTAGTGCCAAGTACTGATAATATGTAATTGCCGAAAACCTTAGCGAGCTATTTGATGGATTTATTGAGTGGGGACTATAATGTTGATCCAAACGCTGCTGTATGTACTACATCATCGGTAATTTTTCTATCTCGTCGGTAATTTGTTTTGATTTCAGAGAGTTTGATAACGATGACTGCTAGACTTCCGAAAAAGTCATTAAAGTACCATTTTGTGTTTCTACTAAAATTTACAAACGTGGCTACGTGAGTAGCAAATTCAGATCTAAATGTATCAGTCCATTATTGATTCTTATTATTGAGTTCATCATCGGGATGCTGTAATTGTCGACGTATTTCTTCATTGTGTCATCAGCGTTTCAGTCTGGCTCTCCAGTATTTTTATTATTAACCATATCGAGAGAACCAGTCATTGTATCAACAGCGGATAGTAAACGATCATTGATCTCAGTTCTGATCGTTGCGTTATTGCTATCTACGTATCTTTTTGTTTCCACATCATCGTCTTATTTTGGTTCTCTCACATTGATCATTGTATTTCTTCTACTGTAGAGATTGCCATGCATAATATCTAGAATTCTTCTGATGTGTCTTTTCAATGAGTGCTAAGACTGATCGTCTGAATATGTAATGTTACCGATTTTAGTAAATACTACTAAGTTATCATCGGTCGCATCTGGAAGTAGCAGAATAATATCTGTCAACGGGATATTGGTAGTCTATAATCGTCCTTGTTGGTCCTGAAAAACAACTATCATTTTGATCCACATCTACGAGACGCAAAAGATTAGCGAGTTCATCCTTGACCTGATCAAAGGTTGCATATTTATATAATCACCTTGAAGCTTGCCCCGAACAGATCTTCCATAAATATCTGCCATTGTATATTTAGTTATACCCGTTTAAAACGATGGTGGACGGCTATACCGTCAGGTGGTATACTTGTACTCGACTTTACGAGGAGGCGTCGTTGACGATGACATAGCGTCGAGTCAGCAATTACTTCACGACCACGTATTGGCAGATCAGTCATTTTCTGTGTTGATTATGTTTAATATCAGACAGGAGAGTTTTGAAGTCTACCGATATATTGCAAAAAATCTTTTAGTGGCACCAACCATGTACGAATCGAAATAAACAAATCCACGTTGATCAATGGCATATGCAATCCAATGAGAATCTGGACCAGAACTTGCATCGAGATTAATGATACTGGTTTCAACATGGTTTGATATTTTAGGTAATTGATCACGCATGTGGGAAGCATCAACGATGTGTCCCGAGCAGTCTTAGACCTTTCCCCGTGGATTTACCGTATCATGAAGTCTTAGACCCAATCTGTGAATAGACCGGCATTTTTTGTTGGAAGTGTTTAGTCCTTGGCCTGTTGCTTTCTTTAATGCTATCCCAACGGCAGTTCCAACTGCATCAAGTGCAGCTGCGTTTGCGACAGCTGGGGTTTCAGCGGCTATTAACGCTGGTATGGGTGCAAGAAGTGGAAATATACCACCCGTCTTGACTGCGTCTTTAATGGCACCCGCAGAGAGATTAAGTCGTATGCATGTCGTTGATCGTTTGGCATCACTGAAGTGCTTGAGTTAACGTTTTATCAGTGATAGTTTATTTAGACCGCCTGAGATTTATTCTGATTTAATCAATAGTTTTATTCCACAGTTCCTTTCTTGATACTGATTGTAGATATTTAATATTACCACGTGTGAGACTGACACAAACATGATGATATGACATTATAACATCATAGACGATTTAATTACATGTTTTCCAATGGGGCACCAATGAATCATTTGTTCATGAACACCTTCAAGCAACATTGTTTTGTCTGAAAGTATAATAGCGATTGCTCTGTAATTACCAATAGTTCCTCTTGCCACACGATCTCGAAAGTGTAAATCAACGACAGATTGTCTAAATAAATGATAATGTTCCAGCGAAACGTTATAAATCTGATACAGCATTGTAAAATCTAGTTTTAATATTTTGTTGACCAGAATCAATATTTTGATCACGTCACATGAATGTCGAACGATGATATGCACATGCAACATGATTATTTTCAAAATTCAAAGTTATATCTTCGGATTATTCTTGATGTCCATTTATAACACCAAGTTTGTCAAAAATCATTGTACTATGTGTTTATGAGTTTACTCCTGCAGCATCTTGGAAAACAACAAATACATGTCGCGGCGCAGACACCTTGCTGTGAAGCTGTGTGCCATGTGAATAAACCAATAAAGTCTTCTACTTCCATCTTTCAGCATTGATCGATGCGCTGCTTTAAAATGTTCTGTCCAGAAACAACTTAAAATTGTCGATAAGTCGCCGAAATGAACATTTCATACACACAATTCATTTTGCAGCATTGTGACTAAAATATAAACCGCTTTCCCTCTGTTGATAGGAAATTATTAGACTTTAATATAAAAAGATCAAGATTAATAGTTACCTGATATCTTAACACAAAGACCAATTATACTTAATGCTTTGACACACAGATCACATGTTTCCATAAAAATGTTGCTGGTTTACATTAAAAACGATACCTCAAATATCTGTGGTCATTCATGGTTTGTTAACCACATAATGAATTTTGTTGTGATATCGTCTATCCACAATAAGCGATGATGTACTGTCTCATAACTAAAAATCTGAAGAAATCCTTTATTTGGGCCTTTTAAAAACTGCTCATTGTCAATTTTTCAGAATTCAGCCATGGAAGAGAGTGAGTTTAATAAATACCTGACAAACATGTTTACGTCTGGCTACATTACTATCGGAATCGCCATCGGTTGGGAGACTGGACTCTTGGAGTTTCTCTGTAAAACTTACGAGCCACTGACTACTATCGAGATCGCAGAAGGTACCAAGCTGAAGGAAAGGTATCGAGAACAGGAAGGCCTTATCTTGATCCTAGGTTTATCACACACGTTAGCTCTAGAATTATCAGTTCAAAAATTGAATATCACATACGTTAACTCTAGAATTATTAATTCAGAAATTGAATATCACACACGTTAGCTCTAGGATTATCGATTCAGAAATTGAAATTCTTTTTCATAAAACAGTGCTTAGACAGGTAATTGTGGTTAGAAATCAATATGCTTTAAAATGCAAGTCTTATGTATGTTTAATTAATTTTGTGTAATTGACCTTTGTCCATAATTGAAGGTAGGAGATTGGGTTAGCTGGCTAATATCATTTTTTAAACACGTTTATTTGGGTTTGAGTTCTAGGCACAACATTGATGCTGACCTCAGAGTATATAAACAAAGATAACGAAGGCTCATCCATCCATACTAAATTTCCATAGTTTCACATTCTGCCTAGATTTTTTTAACATGGAGTTTCCGTATGCACCCACATCGTCCACTGTAACTACTGTCAGTGAATCGCAGGTAACCTGATGAGTTATTAGTTGTATTTCCTTGATATTAAAAACTTTAATTTATACAAGACTATACCGGCGAAGTTCCATTAAATATTAGAGAAAACAGTGACATTTTGTGTTGTTAATTTATCAGAAAGTGTACTCTGCCACAAAAATATAAGTAAAACAAGGATAAATACACGAATGAGCACAACATTATTTACATAGATTAACAATTATTTTTTATATATTTAGGTGACAATTTCATGCGAAACACGTGCAAATCTACCTATTTGTTCACTCATCTACATTTCTAGCTATTAAATGAAGCAAATAAGAGGACGCAAACATTGTTCTGGCGTAATGCAGGACGCAAAAGAATAACAAAATTAGGTTTCGAAAGGAAAAAGCTCTATTAAATATAACAAAACTGTGCCCAGATTAGTCCCAACCAAGCACATAAATAAAAAACTAACAAAGATCAAAAGCAAAGAACGAGCAAGAAAAAAATACACACAGGCCTTTTTAAGTAGTTCACTCTCTAAAAAGATAAAAGTTCACTTTATTTGCATTGATATAAACATACCATTTTTGCGAAGTCTGTTACATTGTACTGTCTATGTAACAATTATTCTTCAAGAAATAAATATTGTTTTAACTAGATTTTTGAAAGACATACTTTAAAAATAAAGAAATCAGTTTTCATGAAAATTATATGTATTTTTCCGCTGATTTTATTAATTGCACCAAAACTTTGGGGGAAATTCACACTAGTTGATAAGATATAGAAGACCAATAAAAGATAATGTAACTACCAAATAATTAGGTAAGATAAAACGGAACTGTCATGGTCTAATACTATCCTTTATCCCGACAACTTGGATGGCTAACATACATTTATTAAAGCTTATTTACTGCCTGTCTTCAAGTACATGTTGTACACACGATCTTGCGAACAAGCCATTACGACTAGATTAGGCCTGTAAATAAAGATTAAGCCTGTAAATATAGATTCGGCCTGTAAATAAAGATTAGGCCTGTAAAGACAGATTGAGCCTGTAAAGACAGATTGAGCCTGTAAAGACAGATTGGGCCTGCAAATACAGATTGGGCCTGTAAATAAAGATTATGCCTGTAAATACAGATTATGCCTGTAAAGACAGATTGGGCCTGTATATACAGATTAGGCCTGCAAAGACAAATTAGGCCTGTAAAGACAGATTGGGCATGTAAATACAGATTAGGCCTGTAAAGACAGATTAACACATCAGGGACAGATTCTGTCCTTAAGGTTAGATTATGCAGGTGAGAAGAGATTAAATACATTATATTTTGATTGGTCTGGCAACATAATCATGTTTTCAGCAGCGATGTGTAACATCTTCATGCAAACGTTTTACTTCGTATATTTGTAATGACTATGTAGAATCGTCACGAAAAGTGCTTTTTCATGTTGATGCAAACTTTTCACGAAAGTTTACTCCTTTCAGGACACGTTTATTTAGTGAAACACATCAATTTTAATGAACATTGTTGTTTGACATTATAATTTTTTTGTGTGATATATGTCTTACGTATTTTGGGGATAAACAACTTTCCATCAGGCCAACTAGAGCCTTTATCGTTCTGTTATTGTTGTTCCTCTTTGTAGTCGTCGTCGTCGTCGTTGTTTTATTGTGTCCATTCGAGTTGCCATAGTGTAAGGAAATTTGCTTCTTTTATGAGTACAGTACTGCCGCTGCGGTTATGACGGTATCATGTTTTAGCCAAACAAATTTGTTCTCTATTATTTAAAAGACCCTACTAATAATAAAATGTCGTCTGCCATATGGAACTTCCTCTACAGGTGTCAATTTTTTATATGAAAGTATATTAACACTATTGGAAAGAAAAAAAAAATAAAAACAAGAAAAATAAAACGTGACCACAAAAATTTCCTTCATATAAAGCGTGCTCACTAAAACTTGGTGCTAAAGATTATTCTTTTCCCGGAAAGGTAACAATGTGTTTATTTTTCTTTTCTTAAGAAAGAGAACTGATTAGAACTAGTTTATTCATGAAAAACATTTATTGTTTATACGTTAGGCAAGTGTACACACATTTTACGTTAAAATGTAACCATTGAAAAGTTTCATGAAGATTTTGATGGTATTATCTACTTTTATTGTGCAGAAAACAATCTAATATACTTGTCTTTGGTGAATGCATAATTGAAATGTAATTTAAGCAGACAATATTAATAGTAATAAATTAGAGACATCATGTTTGCTTAAACAGATTCATGTGTATAGACTAAAGATATGCCAACCCACGCAGGCTTCATTCAGTCAAGCGTATCTTCAGCTGGAAGCAGCTTTTTACTAGATTTTTGGGGGAAAGCAATTTATCGTCAAAACGATCGCATTATAAAAGTGGTCAAAACATCCATTATTATATCAACACACACATACGTAAGACCAATCATTATCCTCCTCCACCTTGCCATGGTAACGAGAATTAGGAGTTTGCGAGGGGAAAAGTACGTAGTTTCTGATTTACTATCCTGTCTATAAATGTTCTGTATGGTAGGCGTAGTGGAGACGATAGATTATAATTAATGCAGATTTCTAACATTGGTTGTAGTTTAAATTTAAATTTTGAAGGGGTCAACATTGTCATCTTTTTTTCACCAATCAACTAATCACCATAATCCATTCTCCATAGATATGTACGAGAATGGTTGGGCTGCATGGTAGCTGCTAATGTTGTTATCTTGGATGCACAGTCAGACAGGTATCACGTGCCTGCCAACCACAAGAAAGTTCTCTTGAATCGAGCAGTATTCTCATCCGGTCTGATTCACTATGCGCGAAGATTTGACATGACGAAAGAGGTTTTTACAGCAGGGGGACCGAAAGGTAAGAGATGCTATTGCAGAAATAGGCGAGATGCAATTTTTGAAGAATAATAAAATGAATACATATTTAAGAATTCCGGCCTCAAACAAACTTGATATTTTTCTAGCAAAATATCTGATATAATTAAAGATAGCTATGCATTGCAGAATACATTGAACAAGATCTTATTACTCAGGACCGAGTCTATGCCGGTCCGTTACCAATCTTTCTCAAATATTGTGCGAAGCCTTGACATTAAAACTAAGACATTTCAGATTATGCATGAAACGGTTCAAGAATGTAGATGGCATTTGGGTTGTCAAATTAAAAGCGACATTTATCTTTCTAACGCATCAAATTTCCGAAGTCCTTGAAAGGGATTGGTCATTTAGGAAATGGCGCAGTCAAATACATTATGCATGAGATACAAAAATTCTATGACCTTATTCGCGACAAATAACAGCATAAAAAATCTTTCTATTTTCGAAAGGCTTTTTACAGATGAAGAACGAAAAGTATAAATATGCTACAATTTGACGGAAAAAAGAAATTCCGAATTAATTGGACAACCCTAGGTGTAATCTGCATTTGTATCTCTCTTATGCAAAGTCTGAAAGGTCTCCATTACTGTTTTGTCTACACGGCCTTGTACTTTGCAAGATACAGACTGGTGGCCATAGCAATAATGTCATCAGTTTTATGAGGCAATAGCGACTGACTTTTAGTATAATCATGTATAGTTATGGTTAAACTAGGAATGTTTAAAATAGGAACGTAATTTCACCCACCTAGTTTTATACCGAGTGTTTTTAGGATTCGCCATTCTTTATACATAAACATCATATTCAGAAAGGATTTGAAGGATGGTTTTCAGTCTTCAGGTGAAACGAAGCAGTAAGTGAATCTAGAAAACTAAGCTCATGACGAGCTGCAACGACTTTTTTGTATATCTTACGATAACGTTCGGCACTAAATAAAGACAGCTCAAACTTAAAGGTCGGACAGTCGTATATGACTGTGCTGATTGATACAGGAACTGGATATGTTTACATAAAGAGCTGCATACAATCACCGATGATCTGGACAAAAGACTATAAAAATTCATGACCTAAACGGATGCATCTTCATCGTTGCTTTTTTGGCCTTGAAAGCCACGCTTTGTGAATGTTACAATTTGTATGAAGTTTATATAACATTTTTTTTTTCAATTTGTATTAGATTAGGTTTGTTTAAAAATTGAAAAATAATATATCATTCTACTGTTCTTGATTTATATCGGTTTGGCATTGATAACATTACAAATAGAGTAACACTGAAGTTTCAAATTTTAAAAATTTTAATAGAAAGCTAGTGCTCATGGACAAAGAATTCGTAAAACATTGTCTTTGTTTTACATTTATACATAAGTCAGAAATGGGCTAATTTTATTATAGAGCAATACTCGTCGTAGGCGTCGTAAGACATATTAAATACAGGCATCTGTAAATATCTTACACGCATTTTGATAGCCACAGCCTATATTTACAGCCGAATCCACGCTTGTATGAAGCGAAACACATCATTCAATTTTCCTCCGTTGCAGCCGCCACTATCGTTTTTTTAGATTTTGGTTTACGGAATTATTATCATTTTCACAATTTATTTTACAACAAAAAAATGATCGCTCCGTCTTTGAACGTGGGGTGAAGGTCACATTCATAGAAAATTTGCATTAAGGGTTTTGTAAACATTTTTTCATTTGCTTATATTTGTTAAAGCTATGATGGATTTTCTTGAAAATTGGGACGAATGGTAATTTTGTTGATATTTCCTAAACCTTCAATTTTTTTCTTTATACCTACTACTAATTATTATGAAGTTATGCCTGTTGATTTTGCGACAAACTAAATCGTTCCTATGACTCTGGGGTCAAAGTCACAATAGACAAATTTACGTGAATAGTTTGGTTAAAGTGTTTTCATTTGCTTATATGATTTTGATCTTGTGGGTTCATTGGTCGTATGATTAAAACGCAAGCCTTGGCCTTTTTATGTCTATTTTCTCATTCTCACAGATCAAAATTATTGAAAATGTATTGCTCGCGTAATACACAAGAGGTGAAGAACTTTCCATTGTTAAACAGTAAAATGAACAAATAATAAACTCGGTTGTATAGTCTGGTTAATATCACATAGCATATTATGTATTCATTTTTTCTTATTAAAATTGGAGGAGTTCGAAAAAGTATACATCATCTCAATTTTAAAGTCTCTCTTATGCAGCTACTGTTTATAACTTGTCTTAAAAATCAGTGTTCATAAATCAGATCATTTCAAAAATCACGAGACGGGTATAATCTGGTTGATTAATCAGTGCAGTGTAGAACTTTAACAATATTGGAATGGACGGACAATAAACAGCGATTCAGTTTCTCTACTGACTTGTGTACACATGTTGTTGAAAGAATTATTTTTAAATGTCTGTATATTCTTTGCACGAAAATGACTCGACATATAAATAACAATCTGTATATCTACCAGGTTGTTCAACAACAATGACTTAATTGAACTTTATCCTAAAATATGTTTTTTTTATTAATTTTTGAATGAAATCACGCATTTAACATTCCGTAAAGTTTGTGATAGAGTATGAATAAAGGAGTTCGGTTACAAAGTTACAATATAAGGAATTGCTGGTAAGACCATATCGTATTTCGAAAGCTACTTTACAAACCGTTACAGGTGAGTTTTCTATCGACATTCATTTAAAGAAAATGTCTGCTAACTGCTGTAGTTCCGCAAGGTTCCAGATTAGGTCCTTTCCTATTTCTTACTAACTATATTGCAGACTCTTAGAACGCAATAGAGAAGATGTTTGAGGATGACACTTCTCTTGGAACGTCTTAGACAGAATCTTAACAAGGACACATATTATAAACAATGATGTTGGTAAAGCGTAATGCACAGTCCAACGACTTACTTGTTACTTATAATGCTCCGAAAAAAAATCACATTTATTAGTTGCAAACAAGGAAAATATCTTTTGCTTTCTGATATTCTCTTTTGATAATATAAACTTGCGTTCTGTCAAAAGTTTGGTTTGTTTTGGTGTGGTGGGTGTAACGCCATTTTCAGCACGTGATTGGCTGTACATGGCAAATAATTTTGGTGAAAGAAGAACCCGAAGAAAACCACCGACCCAATGGAATCTACTAGCAATGTTTTTGACATACTCAAGCTGGACAAGTAGAGACGTGTGAGTAATCTGTAAAGACGAGTTTATTAAACCACTGGGCCCCCAAGGGCTCCGCAAAAGTCAGAGTCACGTGGGACTAGGATCAGATTCTAGTGCCTAATAGACTAATCATATTATGTTACTTGCGTTGATTTTTTTTATATAGCAAAATAGCTCTTGGTAAAATATGTACTATATTCATACGTCCAGTTTTAGAATACGCTTCTGAAGTCAGTGATAATTGAACAAAGGAAGATTTCTGAAATATATTTAAAAATTCTAAAAGATCTACACATTCATTGTTTTGGAGAGTCTATTTATGCAAACATTTTCTGAGAAACTTTTGCATAATAAAGGAAAAAGACAATGCATAATAAAGTAAACCTAGAATATGTGATAATTATGATTCGGTCGCCGTTTCCAGATTTATTAGATTTTAGTGATTAGTTATTGAATCGGTGTTGGGAAGACATTTGCAATCCCGAGTAATAAGCAAGTTTTTAAGAGCAGACGTCATAATGTGCAGTATTCACGAGACTTTATGAAGGCATGTACTAAAATTCGTAAAGTGAACTCTCTCTAATTTCTTAATATCTTGAATCCTCTGGATAACTGTAGCAAATGTTGTTATTGAGTTGCAATAAGAATGATCCTTTATATTAAGTGTTTGCGTCTTGTTTTATATTGCACGGTGTGAAATACTAATATTGGTCTTCGAAAGGCTTACTGATGAATCATACACATTTTGTTCGTTCGAATAAAAACAACAATGACTTCAAATTACGGTCACGCGGATGTTTTATCCTACTAGTAATATTCAAACATTCTTCTTCCATAAAGGAAATATGAAGTATCAAGTAACCATCTGGGCAATTCTTAAAGTATCACACCAGTTCCTATCAGAGTTTATATGTTTCAGACATCTTCTTTCCCATCTACGATTGTTTTTGGAACTCTCTCTCCTTGGCAATATCCAATAATTCTTCTATCTTTTAGTTAAAAAGACACATACAATTATTAATAATCCAATTAACTGGCCACCAACGTAATATGCTATTGGCAAGTACCACATTAATATTTTACATTCTAAAGATATACATGCATATTGACCCCTAAAATCCGACCTTTTGTAAGTTGAACTTAGCATGTGAATGTGGTCATAATAAAGAAAATGTTGAAAACAATTCTTTCTACTACCTCTTATTTAATGCTCAAAGGTCCCAGCTCTTTAAGTCTATCGTTAACCTTTCATGGTTTAATGCTAGTTGCTTCGTTTTTAATGCTCAAAGATTCCAACTCTTTCGGTCTTTTTTTCAATCCACTCATTGTCAAAGGCTAGTTATATTCTTGAAAGATGAAGTTGAACTAATTAAGGAGTCAAACTCTGTAATATTCCTAAATGTTCAGAAATATATTCATAAAACGAGACGTTTTTAACACCCATACATGTATTGTAAATACTAAATATATACAGGAACCGATATATACAACAGTTTCTGTGACCAAAGAATCTCTCTCTCTCTCTCTCTCTCTCTCTCTCTC
>QKMX01349642.1:8843-19863 GCA_003401595.1 Venustaconcha ellipsiformis
AATTTTTGGATTATATTCACAAACTGTAAGTTCTTTTTTTTTTCCCATTTTTACCTTTTCTTATCAAGGGAAAAAATTATTTTGTTAAAATTTACAAAGCTTGTTGGTACCACTTTTATCTTTGTTACTTTTGTATGAGTCTACACATAAGAGCAGATTGTGTTCTGGACTTACTGGGATAAGAATGCTAAATCATCAATTCATGCAGATTCCACTCTTTGATAACATGGTATTTGTTCTTTGTGTAGATACATGTTCTGGACAGACTGGGGTAAGAATGCTAAGATTGAGAAGGCAGGGATGGATGGCCTGATGAAAACTGTCCTGATCAGCGAGAATTTGAAGTGGCCAAATGGACTAGCAATAGATTACAAGGAGTCTACACCTAGGCTATACTGGACTGATGCTGGCATGAACCACATAGAATCTAGTACACAGGATGGGAAGGATCGCAAAGTGAGTGAACACACATGACTTTAGATCAGATTTAATTTCATTTATACCATATTTCTGTGGTTCCTATCTACGTTCATCTTAGATGGGCTATGATGTGGATAACATTGAGGAACATGTAAAATAAACAAAACAACTTTATATTTACAACCACTCAAGGAAAAAGATTGGGTAAAATAGGTTCCTTATTGCCTGTCATATTTTGATTACAAAATCATCTCTCGTGTCCTTTTCTGTCCAAAGAGCAATGTAAGATAATTTTAGGAAGTATATTTCTTACTTTTTGATCATCTTTTGATGTCAGTTTATTGGATATTGATGTTTCTGTCTGAGATTCCTGCTGTAAATGTACACATCAAGCTGTAAATGTACACATCAAGCTCAAAGAACTGCATGCATCTGTAGCCTAGACATGAGCCAGTTATTATTCTTTGGAGGTTGATTGCAAGTAAAATTAAACAAATTCATTTCGTATTTCAATTAGTAAAAATAGGCAGAAGGGTATTGCAGCTCGATATCTGTCACCAGTTTTCATTAGCAGCCTTATTTTGAGATCACCATCTTTGGAGAAAACAAAATTTATTCAACAAGTTTGCTGATGCCAACAGAAATATTTTAATATTTTCATAAATTTAAGTTAGAATTTCTTTTGATTTTATATCATTTGGCTTGAATGGTCAGTAAAAATAACTGGTTGAACATGATAAATTTTAGTCTCTATATGCAATTCTCCCTTTCTCCCACCATTTAGTCCCAATATGTCACAGGGAGAAGATGCTTAGTCCAAAAGTTTTTAATCTACTGTTGACCATGGGCAACTGCTTACACTTCCCCAAGCTGTAGCTTAGTATACTTAATAGCATACTACTGTGTTTAGTGTGTAACATGTGAAGCCAGTAGATCTGCTTTAATATTACTGGCTATTTCCTCATGAGTTTATCACTCTAAGCACATAGTTTCTGTAAGATGCTGATTTTGGGAGGGGGTGCTTTGGACTTTTGGTTTATGTAAATTAGAAGCAGAACACAGTCCACATGCAGCACTTTAGATTAAAAATAATGAGACTGCTAATAAGATGTGTCATTCAGTGATTAGTTAGGTTCACACATTGACCAGATAAAATAATACAGTATAATTATTACTTGTACTTGTCAAATTCAGGTTGTTATAGCAGTGGATCTGCCACGTCCATTCGGTCTAACCTTGTATGAGGATAAGCTGTACTGGACAGATTGGATGACTAAAGGAATTCACTCGGCCAACAAGAAAAATGGCTCTGGTCGTGAGACACTGCAGAGTAACCTTGGGCATGTAATGGATATCAGAGTCTTCCATAGACACCGACAGCCAAGTAAGATTGCTATGTGATAGTTATAGTAAAATAGATGAATTATTTTGGTTAAATGCAGACACAGCTTCATTTATCCAACTTGCCAGAAATCTTGAATGGGAAAGTATATTATATGCATACCTAACTTGATAACCCATGCACAGATAACTCATTAACCCACTTCTAATATGGGGTGAAGTGTTGATCTATGTATACTAGGTACATGAAAAGCTTAGTTTGACAGGTAGGATTCATTATGGAAAATTGTAAGTTCCAAAGTTAGTAAACTTCAGATTCCAGAATAGCCACTTGGAGGTTTGTTTTAAGGATCAGCATACATTTTTCTATAACATGCAAACAAATCAGTGTCAGTATTTAACAAATATAAGTTTTATTGTAAAAACTCAAGTTTGCAACATTTTTGTTTCTCTAAATAAATGTCACTTTTTAAAAAAAAATAATCATTTTATTCTGAATCTGCAGTACCACTAGAATGTAGCCACATTCACATGCAAAAAGTGGTATGTAATACACAATAATTTCACTGGTACAAATATGTGTGTTAAAACCAATCTTTCAGAGATTGAATATATTGAAAAAAAAGGTAATTTATACAGAAAAGTGAAGAACTTCATTAGAAAAAACATTTATTGAAAATTATCCATAGTGCAGTTATACTGTCAATTTCCTTTACTTAATTTTTCAGAGGTCCCTTGGTAAATCATGGCCTTGTTTATGCTGGGGTCGTCTATATTTTTTGGACTATGTTGTATGTGAATTATCGAAGCATAGGTGTGTAAACAAAGTGTGTCACTGCAATATCTAATTTTAGTGATAAGTACTTGAGCATAATGGGGAATAAATACTGTTATTTCAGAATAGTGGCTAAAGTAAAGAGTTAATAATTGCTATGAAAAGAATTAAACTGGAAAGTCAAGACCTAATTAAAAAATTAAGATCTTAAGTTGTGTTAAATGTAGAATTTATATTCTAGTCTCGACCATTTGTGAGAATAACAATGGAGAGTGTAGTCACCTGTGCCTACTAGCGCCCCTACCCCGTGGTCACACCTGTGCCTGTCCCACAGGAGTATTAATGATGGAAGATGGAAAAACGTGTCAGAAAGGTAGGGTTTCCCTTATGTAAGTAAAGAATAACACTTCCAACCAGACAGAATTGTACTTGTAAAAAAAATATGCAACATAAACTAATACCAGGAACAGTCAATTATTAACATTCTAGTTAGTATATCCTACCTTGTGGTATTTTACATTGTAGTGTTAGGCTGTAAACAGTTATTGTTTAATGCTTTGTAAAGTGCTTATAATATGCTTCTTTATCTTCTTTTTGCTTCAATAAACAACTTTTATGATATTAAAAAAACATACTTGGCTATTTGCTTTGATTTTTAGGCACTGTCATAAAGTTGTCCTAATTTTTATACTCCATATCATCATCTGGATGGATAACAAATGACATATTATATAATTGAGTGTTGGGGTGGTAGGTTTGAATGGGGGTGTCGGTATGCATTTCTAGTATTATATGTCCACATGAGACCAGGAGTCGGTGTGCTGGCATGTAGACACCTGTTCAGGAGATTGAAATAACTTTGTAGTGTATGATTGCCATGCACAGGCTTATGTATTTGGACATCATCCTTTTTGAATGTTGCAGGTATACATTTTCTTAACTACTTAATTTTCATTTTTTTATCAGATATGACAAACTTCCTGATATTTGCCAGACGAACTGACATCAGGAAAATATCTCTGGACGTCCCCTACTATGCCAGTGTGGTTTTGCCTATCGGAGAATTGAGAAATGCAATAGCTTTGAGTGTGGATAATCTGGAAGGTAAGAATGAGATTTGATCATTTGGATGGTAAAAGTTGGGTTTGATCATTTGAATGATCAGAATAAAATTTGATACTTGGATAGTAAAAATAAAATTTGATACTTGGATGGTAAAAATAAAATTTGATACTTGGATGGTAAAAATACAGTTTTATCATTTGTTTGGGGAGAATAAGATTTGATCACAGGAAGAATGAAAGTTGACATTATGCATTTGCTTAGATCAACTTGTGTGTCCTTAAGTGACCTCTATACATATCACCATGTTAATTGAACAGGCTTGCTTTACACTGTTGATATGCATATTTGAAGTATGTTTGATTAGAAACCAAATTTATTGACCAAAAATGGGGAATGAAAATTTGTTATACAGGAGAAAATTTCCAAAGTTTATATCAGCATATTTAATGGGTTGAGAAAATGAAATATTTAAACATTCTGGAGTTGTTGTATGTTCAAAAATTTTGGGTGTAAACGTATTCTCCAATGAATACTGAGAATCTTGGCCTTCATAGCACCAATATGTAAAGAGTTTCTATCCTTGAAGAGCATCTGCCAGTAAAGGTCACTTCATAAATCCCCAATTAATATCTTAGTAAGGCTGTAAGGACAATTATTCAATATGGACAGATGACACCTGTTTTTATTTAAATGTCTTTCCACACTGAGTTAGATGTTACATGTCTTCATGTTTAAAAGGACTATATGAATAGTTTCTAGAAAACTGGATATTTATGGATGTTGCTGTGCACCTCTTTTCTTGTTTGCTTCACCTATATTTTGGGGATTTTAATCACATAGTTGTTTCAGGTGTCAGAATAGCAATAACTGATGATCAGGGGATATTGTTGGTGAAATTAAAATATTTGCATAAGTATACATAAATTCACACTCACCTCGGAGACTTTTCCATATAAAAATCAAGTAACTATGAAGGACAAATTTTTCTGGTCCATTGATTTGGACTGGTAATATACTTAAGTTTAACTGCATATGTTTTGTTTCATGACAATACACACATTCTTTCCAGGGAAGGTATACTGGACAGATACAGTTCTGGACAAAATTATGCGAGCTAATCTGGATGGGTCACAGGTAGAGACTGTGATAGGCAATGGACTGGATACACCGGATGGCATGGCAGTGGACTACATTGGACGGAAAGTCTATTGGACGGACACTGGCCTGAACCGGATTGAGGTGGCCAACTTGGATGGATCCATGAGGAAGATCCTTTTCTGGGAGGATCTTGACAAACCCAGAGCTATAGCTGTATATTATGAAGCAGGGTAAGTAGCCTTTAGAAGACGAGTATTTTTCTGGATGTAACATCATGGTACCAAATCTGGCAGGGTAACCAGATCAGGTTCCTTTATATTTGTAATTGAGATACTTAAAATCGTTTGAGATGGAGAGATTCAAGTCTTTGCAGCTCATATTTGGCTACATTAAATATTCTTTTGAAGACTACATGTCTTATTAGTTTCTTTCTAATTACAAAAGGATAATTAGATATAAGTGCTCTACTGCTATTCATAAGTTAAACCTTGTACAGCAGAATTTCTTTATTTTGAACTGCCAGTATAAAATAATTTTTCTCAGTGTTTTGTGGTTTCCACAGGTCTTACAAAAACCCTTGAATATTATGTCTGGTTTGAGAATTAGAAAACATGGAAAAGAGTCTTGAGAATTCTTTAAATTTGCATTTACAACCCATAAAAAGCCCTTTAAATTGGCATTTACAACCCATGAAAATCCTTAAATTTGCATTTACAACCCATAAAAAGCCCTTTAAATTTGCATTTACAACCCATGAAAATACTTAAAGATGCATTTACAACCCATGAAAATCCTTAAATATGCATTTATAACCCATGAAAAACTCTTTAATTTTGTATTGATAGCCCATGAAAAGCCTTTTAATTTTGCATTGAAAACCCATGAAAAACCCTTTAATTTTGCATTGACAGCCCTTGAAAGCACTTTAATTTTGCATTGACAGCCCATGAAAAGCCTCTTAAATTTGTTTATGTCTTTTTACTATTGTGTTTCATTGTTTTTAATACTTATTTCAATTGTTATTGATTTTTGCTTGTTTTGTCACAAGGCGAAGCCTTTATGAATAAATTTTCTGTCAACAATGAATTGTATATTGAAAATTTGCAAAAGAAATAATTGGTTGATCTTGGATGGGGTTCAAAATGTACCCGTTTCAAAGGTGTTGTTATGGCAGTGACTGCAAGAAATAATTATGAAATACACATTGATAAGGATAGAAGAAAAACGAAACAGCAAAGGTTTATAAAAAAAGACAACCATATTTGTTGAAATTGAGATTCTGAAAAATTTATTTTTGGTCTGATATAGATGATTTTGTTAATTGACATCCTCGCAGACCTTGCAGGGTAACTAACATTGACCATTCAAACTTTCTTCAAAAAAAGATTTAAAGAAAAGGCCTAGGAATTAATCAGGTAGAATCCCCACAAAGGTTAAATGTAGAGATTGGATATATCTTGGAAGATGTAATGCAGTGATTTAACAAAGTACACATGCATCTGGAAAATCAGTAATGACTGTAACTTTTGTTGCAATTATTGCATATATGTTGATGTTTGTATTTCAAGACAAACTTTTCAGTTTATTTTATAATTTTGAAGGTGAACTCAACTAAAGTAGAGATGTTTCAAAATTTGAGCTTAAAAGTGGGTAAGTTAAACTGAACAATCTCTAGAAACAGAACAGGCCTTTGAAGAGTCAAAAATTTGGCCCATGATTGTTGTGTTAATCATGTTTTTTGTTTGTTTATTTTTTAAATAAGGATCAAATCTATAGTTGGACATACCATGTTAAGGCATTGTCTCTCCATGCATCTGTCCATTAACATATTCTTGTTTGTGCCACAACTTTGTAACTGTTGGAGAGATATTTATGATGAAGTTTTTGTCATAACTATCTAGACTGTATCATGGACTGCCTATATATTATGATTAGACTATGATATATCAATGAAATCTTTCTCACAGTCAAGGTCATGGCAAGAAAAATTATAAATCTTCAGTCAGTTCTGCTTTGTCCAGATTTTGCTTTAAAATGATACTTTATTCAAATATTGAATATATCTTGACTAGACTACATACCATATATATGTTCCATGTCTCAAGGTCCTGGCAAGGGAAAATGTAATTCTGTGACTTGTGCCCTTTTATGGAGTATAGTTTTTCAACCACTGTTGATATTTGAATGATTCTTCATCCAAGTATTTGTCATGTGTAGTTGGTATTTTGTTTAAGTCATAGTAGGTTTGCAAATTCCCAAGACAGAGGTTTTAGTTTAGAGCTGCAAAGGTTAAAGATCAAGGTCACAGCTGCACAAATCAAACCCTCTTGACTTACAAGTCTTTCTACATTGTAAGCAGTGGTTGTTTTCTCCAGTTGATATGGCTGCATATTGGAAGGATATTAGATTAATCTTGTGTCAGGCATTTTATTTCCACAGTTAATTTCTACCATGGTGGCTTAGTGGCTGTTGTGCTAGATTTGCAGCCAGAAGGATGTGGGTTCAGACACAGCCAGGTCAGCTGAAGTTTGTCCCTTTTTATTTTTAATTTCTTTATTGCCTTAGATCACTATAACCATTCCCATTCCTGTTTTGATGTGCTGTTGAACACCAAGCAAGCAGTAATGTATGTTATGCTATCTTTTATCAAGTTCTGAAACTTTCAGTTTCTTTCACTTTTACAGGTACCTGTTTTGGACGGACTGGGGTAAGTTTGCAAAGATTGAACGCTCCTATTTAGATGGGCAGGAGCGGACTGTTATTGTGATGGAAGATCTTGGCTGGCCAAATGGACTTGTAGTAGACAAGCCAGATCGACTGATATGGGCAGATGCCAGGACTGAGGTATAATTATTTCATAAACATTATATCTTGCATTGATTTGGCGTTTTGTATGGATGCTCAGTATGGATTTCCGTGTCACATCCACACTGGAACTAATAGTTTTCAGTAATGTCTGAATGTTTATGTTAGATGCACTGAATCTAAAAGAGGGTGTACATAAAAATTATACAGTTGCATTCATACTTTGTTCTCAACTTGGAGAAAGGACTTGATTGATATGGCATAAGAACACATTTTGGTGTGATGGCCCTGACACATATCCCCATGCTAAATCAAAACAGATATAGTTTTAAGTATGCCTGGTCTGAGTTAGCAGATATCAAATATCAAAACATGTATGTAGTTTAATGTATGCTGAGTCTAAGCAGAGAGCAAAAATTCAAAATGTACATAGTTTTATATATCTCAGGTCTGAATAAGCTGAGAGCAAGGCATAGGTGTCTCTTCTCTGAACTGCAGTGTTGTCAATGTTGTCAACAAATTGAAGAATTTGTGTAGAACTTCTCAGTAAAGTTTCTGAATGATATAACAAACATCAAAGAACAATTCATAGGCAATGCTAAGCAGTCAACTTAAACATTTTTTGAACATAGGCAAGACAAAGTAATCCACTAAAACTTTATTTGAACTTAGGCAAGACTAAGAAATCCA
Organism: Venustaconcha ellipsiformis; assembly: GCA_003401595.1. Taxonomy (NCBI): domain Eukaryota; kingdom Metazoa; phylum Mollusca; class Bivalvia; order Unionida; family Unionidae; genus Venustaconcha; species Venustaconcha ellipsiformis. The sequence continues at coordinate 17,038 of QKMX01349642.1, forward strand.
CAAAAACTTTATTTGAACATGGGTAAGACAAAGTGATTCTTGTGCATGTATATGTATTTTAAAAGAAAACTGCATAATGAATTTAAATGCATGGGAAAGTACTCAGTACTAATAAAATTTACACACATAACCTGAATTTTGTCAGTCACTTTTGAAAGTTGCAGAATAGTATCCTGTATATTGCAGAGTTACTCTCAGGTACTGTTTATGCTGGCTTATAAGTTGATTCATTGTGCCAAGACTCTATGCAGTCAGTAATGTGCCATGGATCTATGCAGTCAATAGTGTGCCATGGATCTATGCAGTCAGTAAGAATCATCAGTTAAACATGAGCATTGATCAGGATCTCACATATGTGACGGCAGATCAGTGCCTATGTAGTTTGTAGTTGGAATCGACCTATAAGCCAGTATATACGGTACATCTGTGCAGAATACTGTAATTGTAAATTTAGTCTTTTGGGTACTGTCATCTGTAAGGTTTGGGAGACTTGTGTAATATATAATTAAATATGTACAATGTTTATAAATTCATTCTCATAAATTATCAATTAAATTGGCACATTATGTTTTAAAATTTAATTCTCAGAAATCTTAACTTGTAACAACCATTATAGTACTTTATTAATGTGCTCAGGGTTTTTCTTTTAATGCAGCTGTCCTTTACCACATCACAATGTTATATATACATCCATATAAAAAACATATAAACTATATGTTACACATTAAAGTTTCTGACTCCTTCATCACTGGCAATAGGTAGGGGAGTTCATTGTGTTCAAAAGCCTGGAGATTTACAATCATGTACTTTCAAAGTTGTTGTATTTATTTTTGTTTGTTTTAAATATTACTCAATCTGTTAGTGGTTTGTTATATTGCTGTTGCAAGATTTGGCAGGATGATGATACAAACAAAATAATACAAATTTCAGACTTTCCCCTGGACAAAGTAAATCTGTTTTCTGTTCACTGCAATATATAGTGCTAATGCAGAGTAGCATGTTTACTATAATCAACTGTGTCCTCAAGATAAGTACACTTCGATCAATGCATGTTTGTCAGATATAAATAGCAGTGGTCTATAGGCATTGTTCAGTTGAAAAAAGAAAGAAATTTTTCATGAGCTGTAACCTTGGCCTTGGCACTATACATGGACTCATATCTTCCTATTATGAAAAAATGGTAACGATATTGTTAAAATACAGTGATATTACAGTTTAACTTTTAAGCAATCAGTAACATCACCAATGCATTCCTGTATTAGACATGGGGTTTTGGGGGTGGTGATGGAATTGTATGGAAATGCTAATGAACAATTTTCATTTAATTTACGTTACTTATCATCATTAACATAGGTTGCTGGGCAACATTGGATTTGAATTGTAGTAAGTTCGAGAGATATTTATATCTCATGTCTTATATTTTAAAAAATTATGTGTAACAGTAAACAATTTCATTCTCAATAGAATATGTGCATCATAATTTGTCAGTCCATTGCTATTTTATCCCTTATATTCATTTCAGAAAATAGAGACATGTGACTTATATGGGAAAAATCGTAAAGTGTTGGTGTCCTCAGTAATTCATCCTTATGGTCTAGCTGTATGGAAGGATTACATTTTCTGGACAGACTGGGAAAAGACCTCGATTTTTCAGGCCAATAAATATACAGGGGAGGAGTCCAAAGAACCAGTCCTGAAAAAGCTGTCGGGGCTGATGGACATTCATGCCGTGCAGATGGATGACTTTGGTAAGTAATTACTTGAATGATTTACCAATATAATATAAATGATTTTGGTAAGTAATTACTTGAATGATTTACAAATATAATATGGATGATTTTGGTAAGTAATTACTCAAATGATTTACCAGTACAATATGGATGATTTTGATAAGTAATTACTCAAAAAATTTGCCAATATGGATGATTTTGGTAAATAATTACTTGAATGATTTACCAGTATGGATGACTTTGGTAAGTAATTACTTGAATGATTTACCAATATAATATGAAAATTTAAGCAATTACTTGAATGATTTACCAATATAATATGGATGATTTTGGTAAGTAATTACTCAAATGATTTTGGCAAGTAATTACTCAAATGATTTTGGTAAGTAATTATTCAAATGATTTTGGTAATTACTCGAATAATTTACCAATATAATATGAATGATTTTTGGTAATTACTTAAATAATTTGCCTATATAATATGAATAATTTTGGTAAGTAATTACTCGAATAATTTACCAATATAATATCAAAAGTTTTGGTAAGTAATTACTCGAATGATTTACCAATATAATATGAATGATTTTGGTAAGTAATTACTCGAACAATTTACCAATATAATGTGAATAGTTTTTTAAAGTAATTACTCAAATGATTTACCAATATAATATGAATGATTTTGGTAAGTAATTACTCAATTTACCATATAATAAGAAAATATAAGTTTTATTTAACATATGAAATATAATTGATCTTAGAAGACAGCAAAATAGTAAATTAATCTGTATTGTGTGTCATTATTGTGTGTCATATTTTATGAGTAAAAAGTGTGTGATATCGTGTTATGATGCCATGAATGATGTTATACGTTAAATGAACATCAAAAAAATGTATCTAATGGACTGTAATGTTAGGTCTATGTCATTTCTTTATTTTACTTTTACATCAGTGAATCTCAGCATGATAATGTACTTAAAAGTAATAAGAGTAGTTTAGAGCTGAGATGAATACCTTAATATCCAAATTAGAATAATTGTTTACGAATATATGAACAAAAAATATGTACAGTCGAACCCGGTTATGTCGCCGGCCTAGG
>QKMX01349673.1:25100-36092 GCA_003401595.1 Venustaconcha ellipsiformis
ACAACAACAACAACAACAACAACAACAAAGCCCACTAAATCAATTTTTAACAAAACATGACACAGCATCCTGGTATAAAGTCCTTATACGTATGTGCAAATAATGCCAGTCCAACATTAAAAATGGCCACTCTAGTAAACGTAAATTAATCTTTAAATGATGGCATCATGCACACAACTTCTGACTAGAATTGATTAGATTTACATAAAGCATCCTTCTGTGAAGACCTTTCCTAATTTTATAAATGATGCCAGTCGTCCATCAGATGATATCCACTGCTAAAAGTAAAAGACATTTAAATGACTTGTTCCTAATAGCAGCTCATTAGATTTGACAAAATTGGCAAAACATATTCGGGCATAAAGACTTCAATATTTTACAGATCCTTGCAGTTCCTTAGAATAGCAAATGTGGGTGCTAATACTAAAACTAGCAAATGCTTTTCATATTTGTTGAAATCATGCTATTCTGCAATTAAATCTGGCTGCTGTTACTAAATATTGAGAAAAAAACTTTAATAACTTGTTTTTGAAAAAATACTAATCAGGATTTGACTGCATTTGAAAGAAAGCATTCTGGCATAGATGCTTGCAATATTTGTAGAATTTATGCCAATAGCAGCCATGTCCTAGCATAACACATTTCAGTTTTGGACAAATGATGTTGACGTGTCAATATATATGGATGAAAATAGATGAACTAGGGAAGCATGTATATAACTGTTACATAACATGCACCATCAACTGTACTGGAAGGAAACATCTTACTGACCCAGATTTCTTGTCAGCTCCGCTTGCATTTGGCTATTACACATTTGGCAGCAGGTGAGTGATCTCTGCGCTGCTTGAGCCTGAGTTAGCATTTATCTTAGAATAACTTGAAGGAATCTACTGAAATAGCTTTATTTTTCAAAATAATATTACTTGTACATTTCATGCAACTTGGCATGTGGTTTAATCTTCACTTTGTCTAAAAGCTGTTAAGTGATCTGTCAATATCTAGTTCATAGTCAGAGGCCATGATAAAGAATTTCATACAAGTATTGAACATGTTCTCTTCAAAGAAAGTGGTCTTTTACTTTCATCAAATTTGGTTTGTTGGAGTTTCTCAAGAATACAAGAGATGGTTTAAAGAAAGAAATAAACTTGTTATGGATTCTGGAAATCTTTTTTTTGGCCACTAGAGCATTAGTCTCTTCAAGGGACTCTTGATAGTGTATACAATTTTATGTTTCATTTTTTTAAAAATCTTTTTTAAATTTTTTTTTAAATTTCACTCCCAGCTTATGGAGCCCCTGTTCCACATAGTACAGCAGCACCCCCTGCTGACCCTGCTACACAGCCCAAGCCTGCGGACCAGTACTCTTACTACCAAAATTATAGTGAGTGTGGCAACTGATGCAGTTTGCATAGTTTTTTTGTTATTTTGTGGTATTACGATTTGTCTACATGTCCATCATTTGTCCATAACAGTTACTTGTTACTGCTACCAAAATTATAGTGAGTGTTGTAGGTGATGAATTTTGTGGTATTGATTTGTCCACATGTCCGTCATTTGTCCATAAGTTACTTGCCCACATGTCATTTGTCATCAAACATGCTCTTTATTGCTCTGGAGGTTGTATTGATCCAATTTTGATAAAATGGGGAATATAGGTTTGGATCAGTATCTTAAACAAACTGAAATGTGAGCAAAATCTATGCATATTAATAAAGTGGCCTTGCATCAAATTGGCTATGCTTGTCCCAGGAAGCCACATTTCTGATCTGAGTTTGATCAGACATGGAATATATGATTGTATCACGAAGATCACAGATGAGTTCATTAATGATTGAGATCCACGTTTATCAATGACATGAACATGGATCTAATTGGCCAAGATTGTCACCACTCTGGAGTGTGAATTTCTGATCCTGTTTTCATCAGACCTGGAATATATGTGTATATCATCAAGATGGAATTTAGGCCTATATGAACAAGGACTTGCACCAGTTCAAAAATGAGTGAGATCCTTGCATCTTAATCTATGCTTGTTACCACTTTAGCGTCTAATTCTCATTCAGTCTTAGCCTAAATCTTTAAGTTCTATGATTTGTACAAATATGAAAAGGATCGTCACATATTGTTAAGGTGATCTTCCATATGTTTGACCAAGCTTGTCAATACTTTCACGACCAGTTTTGACCAGATTGTTATTAAACTTTTATAAATGAGCTTATATTGCCAATATATTCAGCCAGTTTCATTATGATCAAGATCTGTCGGCATATGAACTCATTTTATCATTTGGAAATCTCAAATTGTATGCAGGGTGATGGATTTTTTGTTAACATACTTGTTTTCTGTCATCTGTGAAATTGTGTCTTGAGAATCATGGAATTGGAGTTGCAGAGTTGTACACTTGATATTTGTTTTTTTTAGAATATAAAATACATAAATTTCAATAAAACACTTTTAAGAAATTAACATAATAGTACATCTTAGAGATTAAAATGAACAATTATTGCTGAAGAAAAAAGATTGAGGATTTTGTTTTTAAAAAAATGTGCAATTTTAGGATAGCATAAATCATGTGCAGTGTTGTAATTAAGGATCATTCATAAATTCTTTGCACAAATATGAATAATTGATTGCAAGTAATTGTGTTTATTTCTGTATTAAAAAAGAAACATGTCCAAGTTTATCATAATTTCTGAACACAGTTATAGATACTTTACAAGTAACTGCATTTATTTTTTGTACAAGAAACAATAAATGTCTTAAGTTAATTACAATTTCTGTACACAATTGTATATACTTGGCAAAAGATGTGGGATAAAAACAATGACGAGCTTAGTTTTTTAAATGCGTTGGAAAGAGACATCCATGATATATAACAAATTGCCATGGTAAGGTGGTTTTGTGCTTATAGGTGTACATTACTCTTGCATGCCTCCCAACAGGTTGAACCTTGAACAGTGCAGACCCTGACAGTGGAATGCTTTCTTGTAGATTATATTGGCATGCACCCCAAGACAGAAGTCTTGATTAATTGAATTGGATTAAGGAATTTTATATTGATGTACCAGCAGAACAGGTCTTGCACTTTTGGTGGGGGATGTGGCTTATATATAACATATTTCTTTTTACTATATATTTAAAGGATTGGGGAGGGGGTACCTTTATATAAAATCCTCTAATAGTTTATGTTTACAATGGAGTTTCCTGTACATTTTTGTGTAGTTCATTTTTTGAATCTTTACAAATTTGCATTTTTAATCAGTAACATAGAGAAATTATTCTCTTGAGGTGCCGTTTAACCATAAAAAATTTATTTGCAAAGAATTATTTCTAAAAATCTTGCTCCATTTGTTATTTTTAATAAAGTTTGCTATGTCAAATTGTTTGAAAATTTGTCATTTGTACATCATATGTATTGTACATTAATTTATGGTATTTTTTTTAATATTGTAAGCTTATCAGAATTGAGGGAAAAAAATATCCCACTATATGCACATTTATTTCCAAAACTAATAAAGCCAGTTGTTTCAGAAAAAAAATGTTGGATTATAATTTCAATTTGTGTGAAATCCACAAATTAAAGCCTGAACTTTTTAAGAGCATGGATGATGTCACCCGTGAACAAGAGACTACATATTAGTTATGCCATTATTTGTGGAAAAGATTTTATCCCAACTAGAGTCAAATAGGTAAAATCAACAAGATACAAAGTTTGGGAGCTGATTTATTTAGAGTTATTTTTGTACCATACTACAAAGCTGCCCAGTGAAATGTCCGACTGTTGTAAGCAAGATGAGTAATATCAAGTTAGGATTCTTATTATTTAATACTGTGTCATCATGTGTAAAAGTAGAAGAAATGTTGCAGATGAATGGTTGGAGACATCATATTTGACTTCTTATCTTCCTCAGGTTATGGAGATGCATCATCAGGAGCATCAGGAGGCTATGGCACCCCAGCCTCTGGATATGGAGGACAAGGTGATGCTACCCAACAACCAGCCTATGGTGCCCCAGGACCTGCACCCCCATATCAGAGGCAGGGTTCTGGAACACAGCCATACCATCCATACAGAAGATAATCTCAGACAGCAAATGGAAGGTGGCAGTTTTTGTGGATTGTGGCAGCTGTAACTGAAGTTTCATCAGATTGATTTTCTTAAGGGTTTTTTTTTTTCCATCGATTCAGCTTTGAGTTTTCTTTCTTTTTCTTTTTTTTAGGAAAGGAGCATTTAATTGTAATCTTGTAAATGATTGATACTGCCAGGCTTGCAAGAAAACAAGAAATTTTATTTAAGAATTCTGACATTTTCACACCTTTTTAATGGTCATGCATTTTCTTTTAAAGATGCATATATTCTCTATATTTTAACATGGAAGACACTTCTGTCCTTAGATATATTAGAGCTGTTAAAGTTAAGCATGTGTGCCATTAAGAATGATTGAAAGAATCTCATTTCAGAAACAGAACCTGTCATATGAGCTCTTTTTGTGTTGTCAAGCAACTATTTTCAAAAAGAGAAGACCATTTGCTTGAAAATATAAATTGTAATAAACATCTCTGTATGTAGGAAGATGAACATATTTTCACTTCTTTGTATCTCAGTAAATTTGTAAGAAATTAAGTTTGTATTAATAAAACAGCTTCACTCCCAGGAATAGAACAAATCTGTTTCTGCACACACAAAAAAACGTTTTGTTATCAGCTGGGAAACCTGAGATTATGAGGAAGAGATCCAGTTTTACAATATACTTGTTGGACTGAAATAATTATGAACGTTCAGGAGAAGCAAATGCATGCACTGAGAATCACTTCTGGATCATCAAAACATAATTTTCATTCTGGAACTTAACAATTCAAATAGCCTTTACTTACACACTCTAGTATATATTATAAGTATGAAAATTATACATCTATTCATTCATCCTGTCATCATTGATTTCATGAAACTAAAAATTTGCCAAATACCATAAATGCTCCCTTCTAATTCGAGCACAGCACCAAGCAACATGGACCTTGGCCTGCCATTACATAATGCTACTAATAAGTGATTACTCCAAACAAACTGCATGGACATAGATCTTCTGGTACAATTGCAGATTTGGATCTGTTCAGTTTTCAGTTGGACTCTAATTAAAAGAGAGTATATATTGTATTTAATTCCATCATTTTGTTCTTTTTATTTAATTCGAAATAATTCATGCATAATATGTACAAATGTTATGCACATTTTATACTTTGCATTATGTATATTTTTTTATTATTTTTTTTGTTGCTGCTATGAGCAGAACCATAACATCTATGAATTTTAAGGTATCTTGCAGATTTACATTGATATTCTTATATGTGTCTGTATGTCATTATCAGCATATGGAAATGCTTTGGGTTGGCTGCGTGTCTTGAACCATTCACTGTGCTATGGCATCATTTTACAACCTAATGAAAACTGCCAATAAAGTCGGACCAAATCTGATCGATAGTATCCTTATACTTTCATTTGTAAGCAAATGATTATTTACCTTCTGAAATTACTGCTACACTTGGTAAAAAAAAAAGATTAAAGACCATAAAATAGTATCTTTGTTAACCATGATTGGCAAATTTGAGCCAAAGGTTTAACACACATCAAAATTCTGGCCATATTGTGCCATCTAAAAGTTGGTATTAAAAATAAGTTTGACAGAGAACATCCTGTTATTAAGACATTTTGATTGAATATATATTGTATATAGTTCTCATCAACTTTTTAATCACCATAAAAATTGTTTGAAAAAAATCCTTGATTAGATTTCATAGGAATGGTTTGACGTATTGACACTGATAATGCTGCAGCTGGGTCCTGTGTCTGTCATAAACTGATATTGGGCCCACTTAAGCCTATTATTAAAGTGTGTGTATCCAGCAGTAGTCTCATCAGTAGTGTTTGATAGGATATGGTTTCCTAATATGTGAATGATGATATAACATTCTAGATTGAATATCCACTTTGATTTGTAAACTAGGTCACTATTTCTTGTTCTCTTGATAGAATTTTTTGATTGAAATATATAATTAATCTTTGTGGACATCTCGTAAGATATGTCTGTCTACAAATGAAAATAGGTTCTGGTCTCAAGAGATCTTTGTTACCAGGCTTCACTGTTTATGGTAAAAATGTTGGCATGTATTATTAAGATATCTGTAGATACATTGAATTCTGTCAGTTTAGGGTCGGATTAAGTGTTGTTTCTCCTAAAGTTAAGGAGAAAGAAAATTCTTTGATTTATATTTCCTGGATTTTCAATTATGAATGTCAGTTAAAGACAACCTTTCTCGCTTGAGAGAGCACAAGCACTTCCAGAGTGCACCATTTTAAATTTATTTTCTAACGTCAATGTTATACATTTTCTGCCATTAAAGTGTGGTGTACAGTTTCAAAACAAAGTGTAATATTGTATTGAAAGGACATGTAAATAAAAATGTTATAATAATGCGTAGCTTTCTTTTTCTTCCTTTGTAAAAATTTCCTGTCATGTTGGGTAGTTGCACAATTAACTTTTCCTTTACAGGCTTAAAGGGCATGGATAAATTTGTATTGTGTGATATTCCACCATTACAATAACTGATATTTCCAACACTTGGTAATTTTCAAACAACATTTGTTTACATTCACTGTAAATGCCCTTTATTGGAACAGTATTGTAATATAATATTTAAGTGATGTGAGCCAGTAAAGTTTGTATAATTTCATTTGAATAATGCACGTTTTTATCCAGAGTCAACAATTCCTATTTTTCTTTTTTTATATCTTGGTTCTAAATTTTAAAGTATTTCCTTGCTTTCATCAAAGATTCTCATTTTAGTAAAGATGTTCAGCTCCTGAATCATGCCATCTGATACAGGTCATAATACATACACTTTTGTTCATTCAATTTTTATGAATATAGAACTAACACAAATGAATTACTAATTCCATAATGAATCACACAAATGATTTAAATAACTAATTGACCATTACATAAAATGTTCCATACACAGTCAACAATTTTTAATGAATGAAAGACTTCAAAGATATTAACTATTGAGTTACAAATCTCATTCATCATCACAAAAATTCAGAATTGGTGGCCAGACAATTTTGCCTTCAAATTTCTGGTCCAAGATCAGTTGGAGCCTATATCGCCCAGGTCCACATAAACCAAGGACTTGTCCAACAGCCAAGTCTGATATTCAAATGTTTACAACAATTCATTAACAATAATGAAAGGCAGGAATAAAGTAAAACATATTAACGAAAACTGAAAATTCAGACTTCTATGTATGCATGCCTTCAGGAAACAAAATATGGAGATTGGAAAAAATGTACAAATGTGACTGTACATAATTCTTTTACTACATGTTAAAAACTAACTGAAATGTAAGAGTGATTTTTATGCTTCAGTCCATATGAGGTGCTTCTCATCTGCACACAGCTTTGTAAAGGCTTGAGCAATTTGGGTCTCAGGATGGATGGGTGTGTTTGATTTACTTGTAATAACATTTCTTTTGCAAGTAATTTGCTCTGTTTTTTTCTTTTTTTTTAAGATGCTTTTTATAATTAAATAGCACATTTTTTCTTCAGTTTAAAAAAACGAGAAATAAACGTTTGACTAGCTAATGTGGCAATTGTTTGACGGTACCACTGCTAAAATAATTGGTCCTGGACCTCTCACAACTAATTTTAGGACCCTTGAAACATTTTAATATAAAACAACCTTCATCTATTAAAAAGCATGAAAGGAGAATGCATCTTTCAACAATTAAATGGATGGCAAAATCTAAGAGTGGCCAAATATTTCACACAATTGTCAAAAATAGTGCATTACAAAAGATGGGTTTTTTGTTTTTTAACAATTGGAGGAAAGTAATAGCCCTTAAGATTACATTCTTTTAACTTCCTTCAAATTTATGATATATCAGTAAAGTTGTAATCCAGTTTCAGATGAGTGATATTAAATGATTTTGGCTTTTTGTTTTTTTTTGGGGGGGGGGGGNTTTTTTTTTGGGGGGGGGGGTGTCTCAAGATTCCGCTAATTTCAGTTAAAAGCTTTTAAATAAGTTCCAGAGTTAACTGTTATTAAAGTGGAACAATATAGTTATTGGACCATTTCTGCATACAAACATTTTTTTAAGAAATACAAACTATAACGGTTGATTAATACAATTGTCATGGTCAAACTCAGACTTGTATTGCTGTATAATACTTGTGTGCAACTTCCATTGGGGTACAGGCCAGAGTTTTAAAGCCACATCCTGTGATGTAAATTTACAAAAAACCAGGTCACAGACTGGATTTGGCCCTCTGGCTGTATTTTACCCACCTCTGCTATATATCCTAGCATTTTAAGAGTACAAATTTGAAGCTCTCTATAAAGAAAATTATCATCATAAATGGATTCCGAAGTATTAACACTGTCACCATTATTCATTCATTCTAGTTGTGTATATTCAGTACCTGAATGGCTGTATGGATATATGTGATGGCTAAGGGCAGTTATAAAATGACAAACATTGAGAGAGGTCTGGAGTAAGAATGTTCAACATAGTAATGCATATTTGTTATTGTCTGTACCTTTCTGGCAATTTAGTTTTCTCATGCTGATACATTAAATTATCTCAGTATGAAATTTTATATCTCGTATTGTTTTACTATGGCCAATAGAACACTATTTTTACTATTATTAACTACCCATATAATTTACCCAACCATAAGTAAGATTTCATTTTTTTCTAAGTATGAAATTTATCTTCCAGTTTTATTGGTTGAAACTGATAAAGCAGGCTAGTAATGGGAATGTAATGTAAAAGACCCCACCCTGATTAACTTCACATAAAACATTGACAAGAAATTGCCAAAATTATTCTAATGTAGGTCCCACAGGACGAAAATGGCGTTTCTTTAGCCTAAATGCATCTTAAATGAGTAAATGACACACATTTTAATAGGTAGAAGACTGTCAACATCAAGGTCTGAAACTTGGAAAGCTGTCCAATTGATGAACCAGTAAAACAAACCCTATCATGTGTGTGCTTAGTTTGAGGAAAATAATAGTGGGTGAGAAGAATTCAAGCATAATCATTGTAGAAAAATTAATAACTTGTCTAAAAACAATGAAATACAAGAAAATGATATTTATTAGGGTGTAAAGAAGAAATTCTCATTCAAATGTTTAGAGCGTTGCATTGAATTGGAGACTGGTGAAAAAGATACCATAATAGTTAAACTCTAGGACATTTGTTTAAAATATGACTTAGCCAGACAAACGTTGTGTATCTTGTGTGCAAAACAAATTGATTACAGCAGCTGTCTATCAGTAGCACTTAAAAATTGTGTCCGACCAACCAAACGGGTGACACTTTGAAAAAGACGTGCTCAAAGTACAGCATTGACTAGCTGTTGAAATAGTTCATTGATAAACCTGAAACACTTTCACAAGCCAGTATCAACACTACTGAAGCTGCCACAGTCTTGAATACAATAGAATTTCAAATGCTGAGGTTTGTTATTAAATACATTGTTAAATGGAAAAGGAGACAGTTGTGCATAAATTCAGTAGATAATGTGTTAATCAGAACCATCCTGAATCTGATACGGATATTACTAAGTGGTGAGCATTCATAAGAAAGACCAACAAGTACCCAGTTTGATCAGTTATGTGCAGTCTTATCCATGGGCCATTGGTCTAGTCATTGTTTAACAATGGGTGACATCATTGATCCACGTTCAGCTAGCACAAAATGTTGAACCTCTAGTGCTCTTCAACCAGTATGCCCTCAGTTCTTTGAGTGTAAGGATGTCAAGTATGTTAGAGTTTACGTATTTAAAAACTGCACAATGTACATAAGAAAGGAACATTTGAGCAGAATGAAATACTGGAAATTAAAAACTTTTGAGGAAGAGAAAAAAAAAAATAGCAAATGAAAGTAGACAGAATTACTATCAGACATCTTTAAAGAAGCAGAAAAGTCTAGGAAGAGGTGAAAGATTTGTTCAGTTAAAACTGAAGAGAACACTTGCATGTTCAGAATATGTTGTATTACTATTTGCTTTTTTTTCTTGATATCTTGTTCACAGCTGTGCAAAAAAAAGATTCTGAAAGGCATGCAAACTTTGTACAAATTTGTGCACTTGGAGAGAAGTGATGCACTAGAACTCCAACAAATTAAAGTCACAAAGGAAAAAAGTATACAATATTTTTTTACCTGTTAACCCTTTAAGTGTTGGTCATGACACAATTTGTACCACCAGTAGAGGCACTGTGGCGCTCGTTTGCAACATCTATTTTTGTTGAGGCAACTGTTTAGACACCATAGTTCTTTGACCTAATTTGAAAGGTTATTAAACTAAATTTAATTGGCATATTGGGCCCTGGGATAATGTTATCATCAGAGAAGTTATGCCAAGACATGTTGAATATAGTCTACCTTAAACATCCAAACTGGCTGATGATAAATGATTTTTTAAAGTTATGAACTGTATCGGATTAATGGACAGGCAAAGTGTTCATGGAAATAGCAGATACTGATTTTGAACCAAAAATGATAATGGATGCAAACCTTATGTACATATTGCATGGACAGAAATGGCTTGCGGGTCAGCTCTTCTTTCAACAGCATCTCGAACTTAGCTGTAGAAAATGTAGAATACCAAACCATATATAAAATGAAGAAAATTTAAAAGTAGAGTGAAGTTTTAATGTCTTTACTCAAAGGATTTACCCCAGCAAGATCTCGTGCTATACAACTATGTAGTTCTAGAATGGTTAAGACAACAAGTAAACAAATAAGATTAAAATCTGAATATATTTATTTGATCAAAATATGTCTTACAAATGACTTGAAACCCTTATACAGCATTATGGAACATAAGAAATCTGGCACAGTAATCGGCAATGCACTGATTTAAGAAAGTGAAACTTTGGCACAGCTTTAGTTCGGTGAAAAATCGCATTTTGTAGCATAACCACAAGGGGG
>QKMX01349676.1:17378-28334 GCA_003401595.1 Venustaconcha ellipsiformis
ATATATACCAGACTGAAGCAGCAGAGGTTATACTGTATATCTATGTTATGTTCTGCTGTGTTTTAGTGTGTATTCGAACAGAAAATATTTTTTGCAGCATAATTCTCCTCCCTAGTCCAAAGGAAAACATTGTAGGATTCTGATCAAGGTTCGTCTGCATGCGGTGCTGTCATACTTGACACTAGACCAAGCGAACGTCTAAACTTACCTCAAATTTCTTGGTGATAATATTATCTATGTCTAATGACGGGGCATTAAGCAAATATTTTTGGTATTCTACTACAGTGAATTATAAACATTAATTCTCCTGGACAATTCAATAATAGTATGATACAATATATACATATCCGTTATATTCTACTTTTGTTGTACTTCACAGTTCACTTAATTTCAAAGGGTTTGTCTTGCTACATTTTTCCGCACGTTTTTACTTAAACATTTTAGAATGTTATATTTTGGAACTTATTATTAATATATGTATTATTATTTTTATAAGTGTGAAACAATTAGATATAAATGTCATAGACAATCCTATTTTCTGTTTACATGGCAATTATAATTATTTAAATATCAAATCTCTAAATCTTCGTAATGTAAACAGCAGGTCAGCATTGGTTGTCAGCGATCCGTGTATTAAAACACATTAGATATCTCTTACATACATATTGTTTACCTATTTCAGCATCTAGCTAATATTAAATAAGATAGTGAAAGCACTCATCCATATATTGCGTAGCAAGCCTTTTATATTTTCTCTCTAATAATAAACTAATTTTAATGGGATGACTATGATTCGTTTATGAAGCATTCGTAAAATCATTCTACACTTTTGGTGAATCAGAAACACTAAAATCCCAAATCTCACACCAACATAGCAATATCGTCAAAAAATATTAGCCAAAACTTTAAATTGTAAATGGAATGGTAATGAAAAAAGTATTACTTTTTGCATATAGAACAAGCACATCCTTTTAGCTGTTTGGTGATTCTATTTCAGTCTACAGTATCCTTTTTCAACATCCTCCTTCATGCAACATATTCTAGGCATTTGTTATACATAAAGAAATTCACATTTTGCAACAGAAATTTAATTACCTAAGTGTAAGTTCTTTTTCGGAGGCGATTTTCGTACTTTAAGGTACAGTTATTTTCAGCTCATGTGAGACACATTTACACATACTTGTAATCATCGTAGAGCTTAGTATTAGCAAAGACGTACATTGTACTAACAAAAATGTATTTGCGAAAACATTTATTGTCTTGAAAAATACAGATTTTTCTCCTCAATGTCTTCAGTCGGCTAGGTTTCTTTATCATCCTTATTACTTCAGAAAATTAACCATTTATATTATAGATCGAATAAATTGTATTAAGTTAAACGAAATATGTGATACTTCCTGTTGATGATAAAAGCTGAAAATGGGAAAAGCTATAATAACGAAAGACAGTTTTATTAGTAAGCAGTTATATCGCTGTCATTATACAATAAGCATGAGACATAACGTTTACACATCATACCATACTTCGCTGAAATGTTATACAATGTTTAATTTTCCTATCCGAATCTTGTTTAATGTCATTTATATCTTTTATAGGAATTATAAAAATCATAATTTAAAAAAATCGCAACAATCTAAAGGCAACGTTTGTTTATTATTCCGACCATATACATCGAAACTGGATAAGTTTAAAGAAATAAAAATGACGCATATACCTTAAGTTTGAGCACCAAAGTACCACACAAAAATGTAAATTTTATGAATTTGCATCGAAACGAAGTAAAGCGTATATATCAATATACATTTCTTTTTCCTATCTAAAGTGTTCACAGATGTAAGAAATTTCTTTTTGTTTGCAGTGATTAACATAATGCCAAAGAATGAAAGACTGGTCCACTACAACAAAATAAAATTGGTGTGAGAAATCTTTTTGGAGGTGGTTTTATTACGGAGTTTTGGTTTTGTGCCTACTACTGCTTTTCAGTTATTCATGCCCACTTCTCTTATATAATGTCCAATCCTGAGTAATTGGTAGTAGAGTTATCGGATCTGTAAGAAAACAAATAGAAAATGCATTAAGTTTGCGACACCTGAAGCACACCTGCAACATATGGCTCCAAAATCAAACACAACAGCTGTAATAACAGTGACCAGAGCAACCGCCTTAGATTTCGAAAAGTTCTAAAATGTGCTGTTTCAAACACGTTATGGTACTAACAGGGTTGATGCAAGGATAATAAGTACCAATACGACTATCAGTGAATCGTTCTCGGTTGGAATAACTGACATGAACTTTGGCTGTCAATTCATTGGTAAAATCAAAACGAGTAGTTAAGAGATGATAATATATTTCTAATGGACTGTAGTATTATGAATTGTGTTTGTATATAAAGACAGAAAATGCATGGGTTCTAAGGTAAAAAGATGATGTATGATTTATTAAATAGATAGCTTGTGCACGTCTAAAAGAGAGAGAACATTGTTATAATCCTTCAGGAGTCATTAATATTGTATTTATGGACCGGATGCCTTTGAAAACACTAGCATTGCCAAAGAAAAAAGATATTAATAATTTACCATGGCATGAAACCTATTTGCATTAAAAACGTGAAGCTTTTTGTTTAATTTTGATGTGTTTATAATTAATTAAAATTGCGTGTGAATTCCAAATTGAATGCCATTCTTAAAACATTTGTTAGCATGGAGTATTCCAAGCAATTAACTTACTAACTGATGCATATCTTTAACGATCCTTTCAATAACGAAATTGCTTCAATATTTTATAGACAAAGGATTTCATTTTTACTTCGGAACAAATGTGCATATCCAATAAGGATGTAAGACATAGCGTCACAAATTGCACTTATGCTGCTATAATACAAAATGTTTGATAATATATATATTAATTATGAATGATGGAGCTACCAGCACCATACATACACCTGAATATGATTAAACATAATGAAAACGATGTACTGCTAATCATTTAACTTTATCAAAATAGTTTTAAGTATTCTCAACTCAGTCCCTCGTCTTTAATATACTTTAGAACATGAATATCCCAATTCGTCTAGAACATTAACTGCTAAAGGGTATTTACCTCATTGATATATTTATTATTCTCCTAATGCAAACTAGACAGCTATAAAGATTGTGTCGATGTTCGTAAGGACTTATTAATGCGACTATCAAGGTGTCATACATAAATTATTTAAACAGGAATTAGATCGGTTCTAATATCATCGATCTGAGCCTTGATTTTCTTGAAATGAGAAGATAACCACCATTTTGTATGTCTTATGTAATAAATTGTAAGCAAAAATATATATTCATCCTTCTTCTGTCAAAAATTATAAGGTGTTTTAGCTTCCAACAGAAATTTCGTTTTTCCATACTGTCATGAGACGGTAAGGCCAAAACTGTGTATAAAACATATTTCCATTGAAAATGCTGTTCTCCTTCTAACATAAGAACCACGATTGCTAATATTATTTTATAACTGCCTGCCTCATTTTGTTTTGCTATCTAAAGCATAAAAATACGTTCATTATATCTTATAAATATGTATAATGAACTTTGGTGCCCTCGGCGTTTGCAGTAAATTATGGCACTGTAGTACAAACAGAGGAAAATTTCAGGAACACATATAGTAATCAGCAGAAACGTTTAAATGGCCAATCAAAACGCCGTTTACTAATTTTGTGCGACAGGAATCAATGAGTTGCATAACCTTTTGTTAAACGATCAAAACAATCAGCAAGTTCAGAATTAAAACTATTTCAAGACGTTTGTTTTCTGCTAAAGATCAGCGATGACGGAACTAACAGATAATGGAAACAGCACTACTGAAGACTTTTTTAATGTAACAATAATGTTGAGGACTCAAGGGCCAAGATACCAATATCAAAATTTTTATAAAACACATCGCATAATATTCTTGCTTGAACAACATCGCCTAGGTTTAGCCTATTTGGAAAATTTCATGCAAATTAATTATTAAACACCAACTGCATAGCTCCATTTCTATATTAATGCAGTCTGTAAACTTCTTATTGGTCTGTTAGTTCAATGGTTTCAAGATTCCACCCGATGGACAAGTCATATATTGCTGACATTGTTGGAAACCGAAGAGTTTCCCATTTATGACCAACGTGTTAAGTCCCTGCAGTTACTGATGAAACATAGGAATAATCAAAGGAATCTTTTCATGCTTAGAAAGCGTAAATTTAATTATTGGATGGAGACCTCAGTAGTGTATGTTACAGCACACGGCGGAGTAAATAGGTGAATAGTAAAGGTCGTTGATAACATGTTCATTTTCTGAAATAAAAATACATTAAATAATAAAACAATAAATTTCTGAACTGGGAACAAATATGTAAAGCCATATATTTGCATTGATCTTGTAGCACTGCCCTAGCGACCTTATCAAACTTCCAAAATAGTTGACTAAATCTACACCCATGAGTCAAATAGTTAATGAAATTGATAATGATAAGCTCTGCAAAAAGTCTTAAGTATTACAACTTAGTAAACGTGCAACCAACAGCTACTGACATAAAGTACAGAGATCCCATCCAAGAATGAAAGGTCATCTGGTGAACATATTAGTAATGCATAATATTTTTCACAGTCTGCCTATGTGTCAATTGTGATGAGCCTAGAATAAAAGGTTTACAGATATTTGCCCCGAACACAAACCAGTTTATACAATCTAAAGCCATGCACGTTTTATAAAGCTCAATCAGACTCAATCTAAACCAACTAACTAAATTAACGTAACAGCTCTGAAATGAATAAATATCATAGGTTTGTGTGATGAGGAAAGCAAAGATAAGAGAAGTATGAATTATCGTTTGCCCTACATTTTTGCCTAATCCTAAATATCAGCCTGTATATTTTAAGAATCTGAAAGCCTAAGCTATGGTTGCAAATTATGCTACACCAGTGTCTTCAACATGGTTATATTGATAAAAAAAATATATATAAAAAACATTCGCCTAGAAAATATTGTTTCCAAATCCAGTTGCCTGGATAAAAATATTAAAGAAATATAGATATTAAAGAAAACTTGCATCAACACTTTCATCGGTATGGGAGGCGAACATCGACATCGACTGTGACGCTATTATGACTGTTTAAAAAAAAACTCTACCTATTTTACGAATGGTCGATCTTACAAAACAAGTTAGACTCAGAGTTTTGTTTTAAAAATCTGGGAGAAACAAAACCTTTTAGATATGGTGATAATCTAACATGAAATGCTCGAACGTAATATCATTCAGAATCAGCTGAAATATTTCATGCCTCTCAACATCAAGTTAATAGTTAAATAACTTCCTAATCAACAAAGATAAACAACTCAAGTCATTCGTTCTTTAAATTATAACAAAATCTTATTTTCTTAATTTGTTAGGACAAAATCATATAAGGTGCATATTGTAGGTAGAAATATCTTCACCCTATTGAAGGGTGGGATCTCATATTGTATGTGTTGCTGAAATGCTAAAGGAACCTGGAACATTTAATATGAAGAAAGATGTATAGTAAAAGAAATTCTCGAAACTTACAAACAGAAGCTTTGTATGAAGATAATGGAATTGAAATAAATATAGAGACTGAAAATGTGTTTAATAATATCTGTTAGATAGACAATCAAGTTCATATGCATAACATTGTTATAAATTGGCATCACTGCATCAATGCTAGTGCTAAAGAATCAATACAAGACTATTCATTAACAAAGCATTATAGCTTCCTAATAATACTTTGTTTGATAACAATAAACATATATATTCGTCGGAACATCCATATGAACCTTCTTCATCTTTTTGAATACATGCTTATATAGATAGGAAGGCAAATTAATAGGATACAGATAGTTTGCTTCGCTCTGCAAATAAAACAAGATGCTATAAAGAATCTTAGTGGTATTGGTTAAAAAATATTACATTATTCTAATGAAACTGACAATCATTACAATGAATGTATGTGTTCTAAATGCAATTCACTTTTGTTGACATTTCATTATTGATTTATTTTTACGTGCACCATATTTTTCAGTGTCCATGGTGATTGTAAGCATACTTTAATTGCTTTAAAATTTGGTATGGATCATTTAGCCTTTAATTGGTAATAAAATGTGATTTAAAACAGTTTTTGATTTGATCATATAAGTAAACCACGATCAAATATTTATAGATCCGCAATTGTAAACACAATGTAAAAGGTTCTCTAGGTTTTATGAGCTTTTTTGCAAGCAGTTCACAGAATTCACAGAAAGTAGTCATCAGATAGTCTTTTTTTAAGATAAACTTAATAGGTTTGAATAGTCAGTGAATTTTTTAATCCAATGTTAAATTATTCTGTTTCATTCAGGTCAATAACAAAATAATTAAAAGATGTTTAACATGTAATGCTGAATAATTCGATCTTGATTCCAGAAAACATTTTCTAGACAAATAACGCCAATATATAATTCAGTGCAAACTGGATTTCTATCAACTTACCTTCTAGCCCAAAGTTTATGTAAATTTGTCCATTTTAATGAATTGTTGTATACAAAGACTGACTTAATCCGTTTAATATTAGACATTTATCATAATAATTGTTCCTAGCAAGTACGATTAATCTGAGACTGGAACACCCCTAATATGTGCATTGGTTTTCAAAACTTTAGGCATCCGTGTGCTCACAACACAAATATACACAGAGATAGCGTATCGTCCTGACAATAACGTAAAGCCATTAATAATTTTACAAAATTTGGATTTGATAAAAAGAACTCTTAACAATTGACACGCTTAAGAACAAAAGAGAAAAGACTCAAGAACGTTTTTGTCGACATAAGGATTATATATAGGAAAATATAATATTCATATCTGGAACGGCAAGAAAATTGTTTGCAGTGCAATCAGCGAAGGTTTAAACTAGCAAATATTTCCTGACACGAACACGCTGATAATAATTACCATCACCTAAATCAATTATAGTCATATGTGCATGCTGGACTTAAGAACAATCGTGTTACCAGATAGAATAAAACTGGAAGTGAT
This sequence comes from Venustaconcha ellipsiformis, assembly GCA_003401595.1. Taxonomy (NCBI): domain Eukaryota; kingdom Metazoa; phylum Mollusca; class Bivalvia; order Unionida; family Unionidae; genus Venustaconcha; species Venustaconcha ellipsiformis. The sequence goes on from QKMX01349676.1 coordinate 24,433, forward strand.
AACAATTCACATACAAATATTTTAGTGCTCACGTTTGGGATCGGGATTAGGAGAAGTTTGTCGACGATTTACTGTAAACAACAAGCATGCGAAGTGTACAGCATTTGATTGAACGCACATTTTCCCTATCAGAAATATTTTCACCTCTTCATTAAATGATGAATGACTTCCGAAGATTCAGGGACACACACAAACACACACACACACATAATACACATTAATATATGCAGCATATATAAACTGTCATATGCATTGAATAGAAGAATCTTGTTTCTCTAAAAGGAAATGATATGAAGGAAAGGTGACAAATAATGTGCAGCGTAACCAGGTAATTCACAGGCTGAACGCTTTCTGGATCAAAGAATCCTTTTCTAATGAGCAAACAAAAGAAATGACCAACATGCGTACACTATTTAGTCTGCCTGGATAAACCTATATAGTTTTCTCTTTGGCAATCAAATTGAGTTGTATGATCAAATATCGGTAAAAAAAAATAATTAAAAAAGTCGAATCTGAAAAACAAATTCAACAAATGTTACTCTACATATTGTTATATGCTATCACTTCTAAATGAAAATTCTACATAATCAGAAATGGTCTACGGCTGGGTTCCTGAAAAACATCCACATTGTTTCATGATGACACAGATTAGAAAGTATATAAAGAAATAACATTAAATCTGTAAAACTTCAGTGACTGATACGAGAACATTCAAACCTTGTGTTCTGTAAACTGCATCCCCAAAGCGAATCTGCAATTCAAAATATGGCAATAATGTACTTGCAAGATTAAACTTTCGACTCCATCACTAAATGAAGCTTGCTGAAAATTCTCAGTGTGCATTTTTGTCATTAGATTTAGAAGACGAAAGGAATAACTGATCTCTCCTATACATCGAATTATCACTCCTGTGTTCCAGTTTGTGGAATCCTTTTTACCTTACTAAAAGTAATCTCTTGATCAATATTATGTCTTTAGTTTTCCTTCCTTTGCCAATTAAAAGGTGTTCAAAAAATTTACCCACATCTACGTATTTTATTTGAATGCATTTAATCAGATTTCATGGCTTCTTCTAATGATGCGCTTAAATTAAAATCATATATCTACATTTAGATAGAATCTAAAACAAAAACAAAAACGCTTGCCATTCACAGTACAAAAACTCAAATAATCAGAACACACTAACACTTAAGTCAGTTTGAGACACGCAAGCTGACAACTGGCGCAGTCGTGTGTCCATAAGCTTCCATTAGCATGTTCCTACTTTCATGCCCGCAAAGAAATTATAAAGCAATTATGAAAACTAATTGATGTTAATAACTGAGTGATGATCCCTCAGAAAAATACTTCTAGGAAGTCAATCTACACAAGGAATTGAGGCAACGTACTCCATAATTTAATTCCACTTGCAAGGAGATGTACTGGTATTATGGCGTGTGCTGTTGGGTGGTATCCAAAATAAATATTTACCAAAAAATATTTAAGATAAAGAACAAATCGCAAATTGTGATCTGATGTGACAAATCATTTAGTTAAGTTCCCATATATTAATTTTTGCAAGCTGTGTTTTCTGAGAGTTTGAACAAAGTTACCCCCAGGGTTGCTATATATTGTTGTATGGTATTGAATAAATACTATAAACGTGTAGGAGCAATACTGAAAATACATCTACAGGCAAAACAAAAGTTCTCATTATGCAAATACATTAAAATCGATTTAATAACGAAACCATGTTCAAAGAAGAAGGGTTGTCTAGTCCAATAATAGTATACCTATTTCCTGTTTTTATGGTTGTTTTCAGGATAAAGTGTGTTATTACAATCTTGTCTACTACGTATTTCTTCAGAATATTGCATTCTTTGATGATCCATTTAAAACTATCTGGTATACATTCAAAAAAAATATCCCAGTTTGACTCATCCTAACCCCCAACCCCTAAATTTTGCGTATGTACTAGGGTTGTTCTTTTCTGCATCTTGTTCATCAACAGTTTATTTCCTCTTTTCTAGTTTCAGAATTGACCTTTCTTGGAGAATATTATCTGATAGGAAATAAAAGTATGCGTTATACATCCTTAGTTGCACAATCGTGTTTGGTTTTAAGACAATTCAGATTCACTAGTTTTTCTTGGATAAGGACATAGTTTTGGTTATATTTTGATTACAGTATTTGCTCCTCAGACGTTAACCTCAGATTTTTGCAGCTGATAAACAGCTTTGAAATATCGTCTAGATAATGACGTGGATTCTGTCTAAAGATACTTGCACATTTTATGCCGTATGGACCTAATATTGACCAAACATCATACAGAATTAGTGTGAAAATGAATCTGTCAAAGAGAGGTGAATATCGCTGATATCAAGATAGTCCAAAGGAAAGACTCATTTTCCATGGTTGTTTCGATTACTTTGGTCGAAATAAGGAGGCATAGGAAGTAAAGTGTTAGAGAGAGTTTTCTTTGCAGTGGATCTTTATCTACCTTACTAGAAGAGAGCACAATTTTATTGCCCAATCTGGCTGAACTATCTACAAAAGAGACCAAGCACGATGGCAACATAGGGGATTAAAGAAATGCATAAACCAAATGTTGGAAAGAATGATAATTTGCTTTTATAAAGGTTCTTACAAAGGCCAAAAAATAAGGTTAATAACGCTAAACCTAATCAGCTAAACATGCATATTTCGTTGTTGAGGTAAACAGTCCATATAATAACGAGATCGACGGTTTAGTTCGCTTTTGTTACTCGTTTTTGATATATTTTTTTCAAATTTTAGGCGTGTTTTGTTTGCATCTCACACTCATTTTTTGTCAGTTCACCCTCTCTGCCGCTGTAATTAAATTATTGTTTTATCAATAATTGTTGGAGAACCACACTCAGCTAGATTACCATGAGAGCGACTAGAGGCAATAAAACAATATCTACCCGAATGTGATTCTGTCAAGCAGCGACTACAAGCACTTCAGGAGTCTCAAGCTGAATTCGCAGAAGGTGCAGAACAATTATTTAAACCTGTTACGGAGACTACTAACCTTCTTCTTCCAACGTTAGAGAAAACCGCTGCAGCAACTGGAATAATATCAGAAAGAACAAAACAAACAAAAAGGATTTTACAGTGACTTCCAGCTGATATAGCTGCTGCTCAGTAAATATTTGTACCTGAAGGAACTGAAGCACCAGGCCCTAAACCAAAACTAAAAGATCCTGTAACAGTTAATGCTGAACTGTTAAATAGATTTAATGAAAATACTGCTATGGTAATTAAGAATAACATTAAAAACTTACCACAATTAGCTGATTTTGCTGTGGCTGGTTTTGAACGAATATATACATTAATGAAATCTGAGCACGCTGATGATATTAAAACTCGTGAAAAATTGGCAAAAATTGTTATATCGCATACGTTATAATATTGAAAGTTACAACTATTGATCCAAGATATATTTATAATGCTAATGACATTGATGTTTTAATCCAATCAAAAGACAAGAAAGGAAACAAATGAAGAACAGAAAAGACAAGAAAGATAAGAAAGAAAACGAAGGAATACAAGAAGCACCAAGACCAAAACGAAAATACACAAGAAAAAAAAACAAACAACTTATCTAACGCTGGAACTAAAAAATAAACTGAAAGAACAAATTCTGGAGGAAGAGAAATACTGGCTTTCATCAACTTTATGAGATAAACCAAACCTCCAAATTCAGAAAATTTTCCTGAATTTATAAAAGAAACTCCGGATGAAATATCAATAGTATTATTTACAGAAGAAGTAGATAACTAAATGAAGAATTCTACCAGAAGTGGTCTTGTTACACCATGTCCCAACAATGTCTTTGCCGATGTTGAAGGACTATAAATCCTCATTGGAGTAAAACGAGCTGGATATAATTCACTAGAAAT
>QKMX01349712.1:13505-26708 GCA_003401595.1 Venustaconcha ellipsiformis
CCCAGCGCTAGACATCACTATAAAGTGTCACACTGTAGACATCACAGCAATATGATTAAAATCATTAAAGCTATATTAAAAATACAGAAACAACATTCATGTGGTTTGAATTTAACACAATTCTTAAGAACTTTTGTAGGGCAGGTGGGAATGTCATATTTTTTTCAGTTAATAATGAAAAAATTATTTTGTAAAGTGCATGAGTATTTTATTTATTATATTTTTTTTTTGATACATATATTTACATAATTAGGGCCAGCATCGTGATGAGGCAGTTTTATAGTAATCTCCATCTGTTTGTCCATCAGTCCATCTACATTTCCAAATTTTACACCTAGTGCAACCAATACAGCTCTACAACCTGTATACATAATTGGATGCTTTTTGGTGAATTCAGTTTATATGTAGACCAGAGATGCCATCTGTTTCTGATTTTGTGGAATTACAAAGAATTATTAGTGAAACTTCCACATTCCTAGTTGCATGCATATTGACTAAATTCTGGAAAATCAAAATTGTTTTAGATAAAAGTTTGGATGGGAGTTTCATCAATTGAACCTGAAAGAAAAGAAAGTGCTTCAGAACCAGTATGATAGGCTGGTATATATAATGTAGTATGATAGGCTGGTACATATAGCGTAGTATGATAGACTGGTACATATAATGTAGTATGATAGACTGGTACATATATTAGTATGATAGGCTGGTACATATAATGTAGTATGATAGACTGGTACATATAGCGTAGTATAATAGATTGTTACATATAATGTAGTTTCTAAATTTAAATAGATTATAGATAAATGAAAAATATTCAGCTTGACTCTACATGGCTAAAAGTTTGTGGCAGAGATGAATTGTATAATTAGTGCAGCAAATTAATGTTTATGGTTATTGTTTTGAAAACAATATTAAAGGAATTAAGTTGGAATAATGGATACACATTTATTCTCATTAGACCTTAATTGTTACTCTTAACAAATGTGTTACTGCTAAATATTTCATTCATCTTGCCAAGCTATGCCAAGGTGCTAATTGCACAACATTGTCCCACAGTTTAAAATTAGCTGTATGCAAGAACTTGGAACCTGAACACCTGCAAAAAATATGATGCACAAATAATTAAAAACAGTTTTGCCATATTTTGCTGCATGTAAAGTTGATTTTTAGTCTTGGTCAGCAAGGTGTCAGGTCACATGTTGTTGATGGAATACTTTCAAGTTTCCTGTTGGGTTTTCTGGCTCAAATCAAGATGCTCAGCATGTCATTGTTAGCTTGGATACTTGAGATGGAATTCTGGGAAACTGAGCAAAAAATGGAATGGTGCATATTCAGGTGAAAAGTATAAGATATATAAGATTTTTTCTGACTCCACTTAAATTCTTGGCAGCATCTCTGTATTCCAGATAGATTGCCTTGATGAATATATTTTTAATTGGATTCTTAATAAGCACTCTCATGGTTTAGTATCTCAGGCACTCTTGGACATGAAATTTACGAGTTGCATCTTTTCAGCTCCAATTTTAATGGAGTTACTGCATTTTTTGTGTCCGTCTCTACGACAGATTGTTACCATTTACATATTCTGATGCAGTTACCTGGGCACATTGTCTCTGAGCCTTAAACGAGCTTTTTATTAAATTTTTCTCATGAGCCTCATTTTAGGTGGTGTTTTGGTTCTTGACAAATAACTGAATATCTTCACATGGGATATTGATAGTAACCATGATAGCTTCAAAACTATTACACTTAAGATCATTGTAGTACAGGCATGCATGTATCTTTTATAGATTTAGTCAGAAGAATAATGGCCCTCCAATTGCTTACCCTCCTGACCTTACTTTGCAAAACATAAACGAAATTTGGCATGCGGCTTCAGATTGATGAGGCCTCAAGTGGGTTTGATCGTCATCATTCCACAACTTGATTTACAGGAGTTATTACGGGTTTTCTTAGGTTCTTCCTTCACCAGTTATACTGGCCACATTGTATAGCCTATCTTGTTCTGAGAAATGACAGTAAACCTAAAACAACAACAACAACAGTACGAGAAAAGGGTCACATTGATTTGGTTTTGCTTCAGATCAGTACTGCATATGCAGAGGACTTGCACAGCATCATTCCATTATTCTTAAGTAATTAATTATTATTAATTAATTAATTATTCTTAAGTAATTAATTATTATTAATTAAGTAGAGACATGGATGGCATTGTGGAATAAGTTGCATATATTAACAAATAACTTTGTAATAAGTGGAGTTTTCATCTCACGAGTTCCTGTAGAAAATGGCTGACTTTGAAAACGGAATTATATCTCCATTTCAGAACATCTACCAAGTTATACTGGATATTAAGGATATGTGGAGAAATATGAATTCCTTGGAGCTGCGACAGAGATACAGTGAATTGCGAAGGATTGAGATGTATAACTTTAACAAGTACAAAGTTGATCAAGTGACCGAAGATAGCTCTCTCAAATTCAAGAGTACATTTATTGGGGGTGATAGGAATGGGCATTACAGAATTAATTACTTGCAGAAAAAATATCAACGCCAGAAGATGTTTTAAGCATATTCCCTGGTTGCCAAATACAAATTAATTCCTTAGTGGTAGATTTTATGTTCGAACTGTTGCTGTTATTGCGTGCCTTTTGTCAGAATGGTGAGAAATGTGGTTGACATTAATTCGTTTAGAATAACAGGACTCTCTTCTAGTCATAAAGAGTGTTGTTGCTGAAATTACTTTCTTTTGACCCAGATTATTGTAAATATTTAAAGAGTATTTGTTCTCTTGTTTTGGCCAGTATTATGAACGTAATGAAAGTAAACCAGGATTTCATAAACACAAGATCATCAAAGTTAGTAAATCAAGTTTAATAGTAGATTTGTTGCATTAGATAATATTAAACATGTCATGTTATGTCCTTACATACAGTAATATATAAAACATGCACATTGTACATACACTCAGACATTTTACTGGGAAGGACTATTAGCAAATCAGTGTGAATATGTTACATGTCCAATGAAATAATATTAGACTTAAATTTTGTTTTAATTGCACTTTATATGGTTTTATACACTAGTTATTTTATTAGTTGCTAAAAATATCATAAAATTATTTTCTATTATTGTCACTTTTTTGTACACATACTTTTAACTTGCTTCATTTCTTCATGATAAATGTAACATACTGTATAAAACAATTTTGATTCTGTGTAGTTAATGGGAACGGTATTTGCATAGCAAAGATTCGCCAAAGTTTTGCATGGAACAAATATCATTACAATCAGACTAATTTCTTTACATTTCAGTGTAATAAATTTTGAAGTTGCTATTAGCTTTCAATTCAGTATTTTGCCATCATATGAAAGCCATCAATTTGAGGGAGGGTATTATTGATCATTTTAAACATTGTTTAACAGTTAATTGATATTTGAAATTTGCAGTTGTGCAGTGATGTTTATACACCTCTACAGAGTAGTGATAAGCTGTTTTACTAACTAAGCTGGATGAGGGGGCTTACTATGTATATATGTGTACATCAGTCCTACATTCTTGGTAAACTTTTGCATTTAGCTCAGGTTTTTTGCACAATATATAAAGACAGTTATATATGGAATAATGAGAATTGGTGAAGGCATACTGCTTGATAAATAATGAACCCCATAATCATAAAAGTTTGTCTTTGTGACCAAATAGATCATGGTTCACTAACTTTGGTTACATTTTGTGGTTTATTTGTCATGGTCTCTTAATGCTAGAGTCGAGAAACTATATGATTTTACACATCTCTGTTAGTACCATGCCCTTACCACAAATGAAGGTCATGGTGACATACACTTCATAATTTACTGGCTTATGTTAAGTTTTATAATTTAGCTCCTGTCAAAGTAGGGTTTTTGCACCCTGTATATATACTAGTATACCTCAGTTCATGACATTTGTTATGGGGATGCATCATGAGTATTCTACTTCATCACAAAATTAAGTCACTGAGACCTATATTTTGTTCTTCAGCAACGTCAGTTAAATGTTGCATTTTAAGTTTATTTCTTAAGCTCTGTTTATGCTAGAATCTTCAAACTAGATAATTGTATTTCTTTTAGTAACATACAATTCATAATTTACTGGCTGTTCGTACTGCTGGTTCTCACTACAAGGTTACCTAAAAGTCTGGGACTTTCACCAGTTAAATTTGGCCTTTAAATAAAGAGTTTGTAAAGCATATTTTAAGAATAATGATTCGAAATAAAATAAAAATACCTAAAGAGCGCTAATCTTTGGCTTGTATCATTTTATTATCATACGCTACTTTGACATTGTTGTAAAGAATGTTTTCTTTTAAAAATATTATCTGATGTATTTTATGCCTTGTCACTGTCAGTATGTATATATGTAGATGGGTGGTTAGGTAAGTAGGTAGGTAGATGGTTTCACAATACATCAGCACAATACTGGTTATACACATGGCCAGTTAAAAGTTTGATCTTCACATTTTAAAATGAATAAAAGCTCTAAGTTTAAAGATAAAAGATTACCAAAACCAATTGAGTTAGAAAAAGGCCAAGATCACTTTAGTCTGTATTTATTTTCTGCAGTGATAGTAAGCACAAAGACTACTAGTGGGAGACTAGTGAAAGGAGAGGTGAGCTATGTAATGATGATTCATTACACTGGTTTATTCCATTGCACATTACAGACATTTGGAGGGTGATCAGTTAGAAAACAAATAAAACATGAACATTTTCGTATATAGGATAGTTGCCACTTTAGACAGCTTTTAAAAAAGCATCGTATTTTAGAGAAAACTTTAATTCATGTTAATCTACTAGTAAAAGATCCATGTTTAACATGGCTGTTTTTATATGTATTTTTTAAAGTCACTTAAGCTGGGGGTTTGACATAGCTGTTTTTATGTGTATTTTTTTAAAGTCTCTTAGGCAGGGTATTTAATATGAATATGGCTGGTTTTCTTTTTTATGTATTTTTGTTACAGTTTCATAGGATGTTGTCATGGCTGGTTTTGTATGTATTTTTAAGTCTCTTAGACAAGGTGTTGGTTTTTATCCACATCTTTGTGGCACCATGTAGAAATGAGACTATATCCATTCAAGTCTGGGCACAGTGTATTTAACTGTGCATGATATTATTTTCAGTGTTTGAGAGTTTTTTTTAAAACAACAAGCCATTATTTCATGGCTTGCCATAAAAATAGCGATGTTAATACAGATTAATCATATTTTATAATGAAAATGATTTAGTTTTAGGAAGTTATACATCTATCTTATACTGTGTTTAGTACTGTAACACCAGCAACCACTTATACAGTGCATTGTAGAATTGTAGGTTAAGTAGTTATAAAAGATTAATATCATTAAATGTCCAGATAATTGTTAGCTCTTTTGACCATAAGACAAAGTGGACTTGTTGTTATGGTCCAGCATCCATTGTCCATCTGTCAATACTAGTGTTAACCACTTTGGACGATATTGCAGTGAAAACCCAGTATAACAAACTGATTGGGGTCCAGAGTGACATCATACTGTTTAGCGTAGCAATACCTTGACAAGTCATTTGACTAAAGAGAATTGTGCAAACTGCAGACTCAGCAAATTTGGGGGAGGATATATTAGTGTCATGCTATACACACGTTTACAACACATGGTTCTCTGGTGTATATCACCAGCATGCCAAAGGATTTGTCAGGCATATCATATAAAACATTTTTGTCATTTTGGCAAGCCCAGCAAGCAATTCCATTAGAATATTGGAGTGGCCTGTTCTAGTTTTGAGGGTCCCCAGGCATTGGACTGTTTAATTTTTATGTATCACTGCATGAATAGTTAAGGTGTCGATACATATACTAACTAGTAGACCTCATTGTACCATAGCAGTCAGTCCATAATAATTCTAATGAAAATATGCATAGAAGAAGAAAATATGTTAGTCATTTTATCATAGATGACATTGTGGCTGAATTCCATGCAAAAAAATAAATTCAGAAACCAATATAAGGAAAGCTGAAGAACATTAACAGTTCATTATACTTACATGTGTAGTTTGAGACTATGCCCAAGCACCTTTTCATTTGGATAATTTAAACAGAAGCTATTAATTAAAGATGCAATGAATACAAATCAAATAATTTCATAGGTTACAAGATGTTTGCAGTAGGTGGCAATATGAATTTCTTATTATGCACAAAACAGCATTTATCAATTAGTGTATGAGTTTGTTAGCTTTAATGTAACTTTGTGTTATGCAGTATCTATGGTATGACATGATAAGGTATTTTTATAACTCTGTTATACAGTGTCTGTGATGTGGCATGATAAGGTACTTATGTAACTGTCTGTTAACAGTATCTATGATGTGAAATGATAAGATATTTATGTAACTGTCTGTTATACAGTATATATATTGCAACATGAAAAGGTATGTATGTAACTGTTATATAGTGTAGTGACAACTGTTATTTATATAACTTATACAGTATCTATGTTGTGACTTGATCTGGTATTTTATGTAACTATATGTTATACAATATATGTGATGTGACATGATAAGGTGTCTGTGTAACTGTTGGTTATACAGTATTTTGTGAGTTAATTTGTGTGATAAATTAAAGTTTCAGAGAGTATGCCAAGATATGATCAAAATAATTCAAAAGTTAAGAAAACAACATCCAGTTAGTACACATTTCATTGCACCAGTGTTTCTAAAATGTGTTAAATTTACAGTCTGTTCTTTTTAATATGATGAGCAAAAGCTGTATAAACTTTACTGTAGGTTAATAAATGTTCAACTAATAGGCATTAAATTTTACAATTATAATTAATATATTAATATAGGAAAAACTGTTACTAAAATATACCCATATAATTCAAGAAAATAACATCCAACAAATAAAAAATGGTCATTTTGATGTTTTAAAGAAAAAGTCGTTTTGTCTTAATGAAAAAATAGAAGTAACGTGTAAAACACAAAATTATATTGTTTTGCATAACACAAAATGTATCTGAGTTGCAATTGGAGAAGGAGTCCAAAAATCAACAGCTTGTATTTCTTCCATTTAAAGCTTATAAGCCTATTTTGTAAAAGTATATCATTGTGACCTTAATTTAATGCATTAGTTACTATTTAGAAGTTTTGCATTAGATTGGTTTCTTGGGTGTCATTTGTATGAATACTGACTGTCTTGTTCATTACTGTGCCATACCACCAAAATTAAGTCAGTGTGAAGTATATTCTGAGAGTTTAAGGAGTTTGGTCAAGTTTTGTGTTCAGGTTTAATTTCTCAGCTATTGTTGATCACAGGCTTGCAGTGTTTGCGTTTGGACATGTCTTTAGTACCACCCTTTCAAAATTGGGTCACTGACCTAGATTTTATAATTAAGTTACTTCAGTTGAGTATTGTGTCTTGATCAGTTAGGCATGTACATTTGACTGCAGGGTTGTTCAAAAATGGGGTTTGATGGCTAGACATTCTTATTCTATAATAGCATTTCAAGTTTTCGCTATATTTTAAGATTTTGACAATGATAACCGTTTTTTTTATTAAAAGCTTATGTACAGTGATGATCTTTTCCTAATATTTTAGTTGTTAATATCAAAATTTTTCAATGAGAAGTCAACTGTATTCCTTGGAATACCTTATCTCCTGCCAAAATGTCCATTTATCTGGTACAATATTGTTTTCGCCCAATATCTCAACTTGCCCAACACTTACAGTTACAAAACTTGGCGGATAGCTTGCACATGGTGGAGAAAAAAAAACACTGTTGATTTCAGGAGCAAAGGTCAAAGCTCAAGGACATTGAATGACTTCAGCTCTTAGCTCTTAGCCAATCTTTGTGAATGCTTGCACTTTGCATAAGGAAGAAGCCAGTTGATTTTGGGATCAAAAGGTCAGAAGTGAAGGTTACTGTGACTGAAAAAGAAAAGGTCATAAGTCATGCTTACTGTGGCATCCTCAGTGTCGAAAGGTCATAAGTCATGCTTACTGTGGCATCCTCAATGTCAAAAGGTCATAAGTCATGCTTACTGTGGCATCCTCAGTGTCAAAAGGTCATAAGTCATGCTTACTGTGGCATCCTCACAATAACATTAGTTCTAAATGGATCAAACTTTGTGGATGGCTTGCACAATAAGGAGGAAATAAATCAATTTTGGGAACAGAACATCAAAGATTAATGTCACTGTAACAGAAAGAAGGAAAATGGGTGCCACACAACAACGTTAGTTGTACATCACAAACCTGGGTCAGACTTTGCATATATCTTAGACTCGTCTGCATTACAGACCTGGACCAAACAAAGAACAAAGTCTCTCAATTTGGAGTCAAAATATCACAAGTCATGCTTACTGTGACTTAAACAAGAAAAATGGTTTCATCACAAAATTAGTTGGTATCTTCATAGAGTATTAACTACCTGGCATGTAAAAGGTCATTTATAGAACTCATTTTGTTTGTGTGAGTGTATGATGTTGTCAAAGAATTTATTGTCTAATGTTATCTTTTTGTGTTGTTTTTATTTGCAACCTATTACATGATTTTTATTGCACAAGTTTTTGTCATAGTCTGTTGAGTGTAGTCCTTTCATGTTTTGACAGTTGTCTTTATGGGCTTCCTAGATAAAAGGATCATATCAAGAAAGTAAACAATCTGCAGAAAATATTTTTATTAGATTTGATCATATATTACAAAGGAGCATAAAAGGATTTCATGACTATTACATTTGTTTTTCACAACTGATGGTAGACTGTATTAAATAGAAACATTTTGATATTATGTCACATAATTCTGCATAGCATCACAGGATTTTCTTGTACAATCCTGTTCCAAGCTGTTTTGAAAATAAAAACTTTTAAATTTTAGATATACCCAAAACGTTTGTAGCTTGAATGTCTTTTACCTCATTTGAAATCATCATTGTTTGCATGCTGAAAAGTAAATTACCACTCATGAGATGAAAATATGTTAATGTGTTGTATTTACTTATCAAAATGGATATCCAGAATTTTATAGCCCAGCTTTTCAGAGACTAAAGAAATCAAATGCAGTCATCAACAGCATCTCCATTTGTTATGGATTTAAAGGAATTTGTTGTAATTGCAGTCTTTATTTTTTTTAAAAATCTAGCACACAAACTGTTTATTGTCTTCCTCATCATCTTTGTTCAATATTTTATTTTTTTGTATGGTTTTTGAAAGCTGGAAATGTATAAATAAAACGGGGGTAGTATCATATTGGTAATTATTTTTTTTCACACCATAATTGTAATGCTTTGCTATGTAAGTGCTTTCAGAATAAAAGAAACAACATTAGGGGTTGTTTTTTTTGTACTCTTACAATTAATGGACACAGTGTTAGGTTCGACCAGGAAGAAAGTAAAGAAAATAAGAATAATAGATATTTTATTTGTATGTTAGTACTACTTGTGTTTTGCTAAATCCAAACCTTTGTTAAATTCAAAACCCATGTAGTAATAAAACTCGATTTCCAATATAACAGTGTAACAAAACTGAAGTAGCAATATTACTACATGACTGATGTTTAATGATATGGATTTATACTGTCTGCCATTGCAGTAGTAGCGTTACTTTATTGATAATCTCAAAAAAAAAAGTATTTCTGTTTGCAATAAAAGTCTGAAGCAATGTTGTTGTGATCCCATAACATAAAGTATTACTATTACTATGTGATTGACATTGAATCTTATGTAGTGATATAACCTGCCAGTGTAGATCACAACTTATTACTGTAGTAATGTTACTAATATTGTTAATCTTTAAACTTTTGTGATAAGAATTTTTCAAGGAGATTCTGTTATACTGAGGCTGTTGTCATGAAATATGGTGTAGTAGTGTGCCAAATATTAATGCATCTACCAAAAACAGATGAAATAAATATTTATTAAAGATATGTAGTGTCTATGGAAGTGTTATGCGCAAATAATTTTAATCACCGTAAAGTACAGATGTATTCAAAATGTACAGGATATTGCTTTTTTTTTTTATTGTCAATACATTGTTTTGGTGTCGGGAGATGTAGAAATATATAATGCACTTTTGTAAAAATCTAAACATATGATGATTCTACAGGTACCTGTATTCTTTCTGTCAACAAAATCAAAACTGCAAAATTTAAAAAAAATATATATTTTGGATGCAGTCATTAACAACTGGTCAGTTTTTGGGCACATTTTCCATTGGAAGGCTATATCAATTATACATAGTGCAAAGTTTGTATGCAGTTTCGTCTCAACAGTTGCGTAAATATACGAATCACTATTTACACTAAAAGTTCCAATGTCTTTACATTCTTAAAGAACAAAATGATTTAATTGAAAAAGATTTGAAATATTAGTATGGGAAAATCTAATTTCCCATGATTCTTTGAAAAATCACAACACATTTAACTAGTTTTTGTGTAATTAAGTCTTGTTGCAGGTTATTATTTTAATTATTTTTGCTATAGTTTTGTCACATTGTTTTCTCAAATATTGGTATAACGTCAGTATTTTTACTTAATTTGATGTTGTTGCATACTGCTTATATTGACAGACTTGTTTCAAGCAAGGACTTTATTGAGATAAGTCTTCTTTTTAACTTTTTCTCTAGTGTCAGTTTTCATGTTCATGGTATATAAAATCACCTTAGTACAAAAGACTAGTGAACAATTAATAAAATATGAATTAATGTAAGAAGTATTATTTACTGTTTTGTGTATTCATCAGTTTAATAATTATGTTGCCAGCCAAGAAAACATAATTGTAACATATCTGGTAAACTGTCTTTAATTTATAACCCAAGTTCTTTTGGTTTAAAACTAATATGTATTAAATATCATAATCCTATAATTTATTGATAGTGCATTACATATACAAGCACTAGGGATAGACTGGGACCATGCCAGGTTTTGCACAACCCGACAAACACCCAGCCCAGCTTGATTTCAATATAATTTTTTTTTTTTATCTTGTTTGTTCAAGTTCTCCACACACCTGCCACCACTGTTTTTCGGGGTGTCAGTAGCAAATACAGTGACATTTCAGGCTTGTGAATGATGAAACCCACTTCAGTATAGATGAACTGGATATTGTTTAATGACATACAAGAGTTTGTCCATAATGTTATGTCAGTTGGCACCATGTTGGATGATACTAATATTTCAACAAGTGGAAAAGTTTTAGCCTTTCTTACCATAACCAGTTATGCATGGGAGTCCATCTTTTGAATGGTGTCCCAAACAGCATCAACAAATCCACAACTGAATGAGATGTACTGCTCTACACTTCCACCTTTTTTAGAAGACTACTACAAAGTCAAGCTAACACCACTTTCAATGGACTAGTGGAGAAAATATGTAAGCAACCCACCAAGAAAACAAATCTCCTTTCTACTGGTAATACAGCTACAGAGAATGATCAGATATTTTCAGGAAAGTAATCAAAAGGATACTATCTTTAGAATGGACACTTCTAAGACAGCAGACAGGAAAGCAGTCGTGCAAATCATATATACATATAAGTTAAGAACAAATGTGTACAAGAAGGGAGAAAGAGATTGTTCTCACCAGAGTTTCCACAATTGCCTCCTTACAACCAGAAATGAGAACATTTTTATGCCACCCTGAATTGGTATTCTTGTTTGGGGAAGACTTCTGTTTTTCGCTGTTGAATGGAAAAAAATGGCCTTGACAATCAGTGGACCTGGAAAGCCTCTGTATCACACTTAAAATTCCTCTTCAATTGATCCCTTCAGCCACTGACATCCCTAAAGACCTGTTCAAGGTAGATGTCCATCAGTGAGAAATCAACAATCTATATTGTGTAGTTCACAGAAGCAAGTTTGATTACCAGAACCGGATAGGGTTAATATCGATGATGCCAGGAAAGAATTTCCTATCTTGATGAAGAACACAGGAAATTATAATAAGTAACAAACACCCTTTTACATTTCATTATTTATGCCTTTAATAACTTTCATTTATGAACATAAATATAACATGAACTATGACTGTAAAAATCACCCTCTTAAAGAGACATTCAAAGCACTGAAACATCTGTAAAATTAGTTATTTCCATCAAATCTTTTGAGCTGGAAGCTGGCAGCATGTCAACATACTTGCCAAGTTTTTGACAGTGCCTGTTAGTCCTTCACTTTCATATGGATGGTGTGGGATGTTTGAGCTCAAAATAGGGCTTGCCTGTGCACAGCTGTCATTGAAAAGTAATAAAGGACTTCAGTTAATCTAATTAATTTGATCTAATATAACCTCTTAAACCCATAGCAAAAATTTTCTATGACTGTGAAGGTCACTGGGGTAAGTGAACATGTTGGACAATTAATTGTCTTGGTTTCATACTGATTAATGTTAAATATGTTCAGAATATATTGAGTTTAGGAAACATTAAAAATGAAACAAGTGTGCATGTTGGAATATTCTATACCTGCCCCAGTTTTAATATTCCCCCAATGTACATAACTAAGTTTGTACAGAAGCCATATTTCTTCTTGACCTTTGACCTAAAAATAACAAGTTTCTTGTTACCCCAAGTGTTAGCAATCCATGTTTTTTCCTGATCTGTGATGGAGATCGAATGTTACTGTGAAGAAACAATTTTTTCTTTCAGTCAATAACCTTGGCCTTTGAACATTTAACATTTAACCTATTTATCACCATGCTTCTTCCTTACATAATTGCAAGTCAACCACAAATTTTGGTCAAGTTATGTGATGTATAACTTGATAGGTGCTAAAACCAACTACAAAGAATGGTACCATTTGATGATGGAGAACTGAAGCATTAGTGCAAAAACCATTGTTCTTCTTTTTGTTACTTGACCTTTGACTGCTTCACTCTTAAACTGATTCTTCTTTACCAGATTATAGTAACAATATATAATGTAGAACTAAGTTTCTGTGCAGAAACCATTTTTCTTTCAGTCATGGTGACCTTGACATTTAGACCCCAAAGCTGATATGGTTCTTCCTCACCCTGAGTTCATGCCATACACAAAGTTTGTTAACTGTAGACGGTGGACAACTCTAGTACTTGTTCATAAACTAAACTGATAGCAGACAGATGCATCAACAGGTGTACAAACCAAACTGGTAGCAGACAGATGCATTGACAGGTGTACAAACCAAAATGGTAGCAGACAGATGCATCAACAGGTGTACAAACCAAACTGG
>QKMX01349739.1:0-11947 GCA_003401595.1 Venustaconcha ellipsiformis
ACACACACACACACACACACACACTGGAAGCTTAGGTGCCTTTGATCGATAACTAGTTCTCTGCATGAGGATTATTTGACTTTTCTGTTTGTAAATACGTGCTGTTTCTTATTTGTGTTCGTAACATTCTATGATTTTTCATTTATGCCAGCAGTCACAAAATCTACAGCACTGGATTATTTTATACTCGATTGCAAATGAATATAGTTTACTTGTTATATTTAGACTGATGTGTGCAGCTGAATGCAATTATAAATAAACGGGTACTTGTAAATGCAGTCGCATGGAAATTAATTTGCTAGCACCACTAGAGACTCAAGTTACAATTGATATAGTTCTGACAATAATGCCGATAGGTAGATCTACAAGAAATGATTCTAGTCACGGCAAGACAAACGTTAACTGATGCAGCAAGACTACATATAACATCTAGGACCAAACACGCGAGTTTTTATTTTACGATAAACATGGTTCTCTCGGCGATTTCTTCTCGCAGTTGTTGTTTCCCTTCAGTTATTTTTTTACGTCGGGTAGGCTGAGGGCTCGTCCTAGTTCTTCTATTAATATACAGTTGCGTATCTTAATTGCACGAAAGGCAGACCTTATCAGCACTCAACATTACGCACAGATGTAATACACTTCTAGTTATTATCCCCCTGTTTACTGCTGTTAATGTCATACAATTATAAAATAAAAACGCGTGCCACGAGAATACTTAAATCTCTTGCGAGTCTACGTTCTGGTGGTTTGGCACCTTTTCATTTGAAACACACTTATTACGCCAGAACCTTTTTTTACATCGAACGAATGTCTTAGCCGTATAAATGTTACCAGAACAATTTCGCCCTTGCTGAATAACAATCGAGACCTTTCTTTTCTTAGCTGAGTCAATATTGGTTTCAAATATTGGATGGTGAACGTAACTAGGGTGGATACATAGGTGAATGCAACTTCATCATTATAGAAAAATATCCTGGAGAGGCTTTGCGCATGTTTATGCTGTTAACGCTTGGGCTTTTTCATATGTGACGATTCCAAACTGATCTTGATTTAGTAGTGGTACATCAAGGATGATTCCAAATGGCAATTTGTTCTTGATCCTTATCACAATTATATGACAGTTCGTACGAGGGATTAGTAACACCACTTACACGCAGACAATCAACGAGAGGACAATATTATCAATGTTAACATCAGCTCTAACTTGGTCCAACATAACGTAGGTAAATTTTGTAACTACACCACCATTGTCAGATTGTATTACGTATATAATAATTATAAAATATGATCTTAAACACAAAAAGCAAAAGACGGTTAAGTACCTGTCCAGATAAACATTGAGTACTTCCAAATGAATTTATCTCCAACATCTAATTATACTGATCTTGCAATAGTAAAAGAATATATAACTTCACTTTCAAGCCTTGTAATAAAAGATAATAGTTGTACAAAATCAAGACCAATATAACGCTTGCCATTTATTAACATTTTCCATTATACTACAAGTACATTTACTTTGCGCAACTTTAAAATGTGAGGTTTAGGTTCGCCAAGACCATTTCCGCCAGCACGGCAAATAAGTCCGCTAAAGTTCTCGTTTCAAATGGCTTCTCTACTTTTTTGACATATATTCAATAAAGTTGTCTCCATAAATTTACTACGCGTGGTGGTGCAGACAAGCAAGCGATTTGATTAATTATATATTTTCTTGTTTCAATATTACCAGTACCATCGTAGTCTTTAATAAACGCAACAACACGCCACTGTCTCTGATTCCACGTTTCTCATTGACTTCAGTCAGGTCCTTTATGAAAACACCTTTCAACTTACAGTAATATCTTGAATGCCTTCACTTTGCCAATTTGATCTTCAAAAATCACAACCTCACCTGGATGGACACTACAAATAACACAACTAGTAAAGGCATACAAATCCGCTTTGGTAGCAATTCTGCTCAAATCCACATCAAGACCGTGTCGTCGAGCTGAGTAACATACATGTTAATTAACATTGTTGTATAATATTACACATGCTTTAATGTGAAATTAATAAGTGTTTGCGGGGTTGATGAATACTCCAGTGCATGCAACGCTTCAATAATAAGATGACAGCACATGGGACCATCAAACCTGCTTGTACTGGTATAGTCGAGTGAAATAACGGTTGTTTACCTTAATTTGATAAATAATTATTAACATCAAATGGATATTAAGTCCATACGAATCAAAATAAAACTATGTTGAAGTGTTGCCAGGTATTCGACACAGTGAGTGCGAGGGCCTGTTGATGAATCAGATTGACGATATCAGTTATATGTGTGCGTGGCAACGTCCATGCTCAACATTTATATAGCATAAAACACAACAAAAGTGTCTTTTCAATTTTTCCGTGGCAAGTAAATAAAATTGGTTAATTGACGGACCAACGGTGTGATCTTCTGTGACATGATAATCGAAAACATTTGACTTAGGATATTCGAGGACACATTCCTAGCAATCTTATGCGACCGTTAGAGGCTCCGCCTTTTCAAGGCCATCTCCGATGCAGTTCCGACAACCTCTAACGCTGCAGCTTTTGCAATCGGTGGAACCGCTGCTGCTAGACTGGAAATATTCCAATAGTCTTTTGCATTTGTGTCACCCTGACATTGATACTTTTAATATCACTGAGGTATGTGTGTGCTTGGCCGCATGAAGCTGAGCGAGCTGTGTTTGAATCTTTCACAAAGGGAGCATTTCCAGTCAAACTTTTCAGAAGAACATTGTCGTGTAATATAACAATTGTTTTCCGTTGCCTGTTTTATTTTTGCAAGTTGAATTTCATTAAGATCGACCATCACTTCATGATAGGAATTATTATCTAAATGCATAACACATTCAATTATAAATTTTACGAATAGCTACGTGGAATTTCTTCAAAAGGTTCCCGATATCCGTTTAACAGCATAGAGACCTCAGTCACGTCTAAGTTGTTAATTTTCATTTTACTCTGTGCTTGTTCATTATCCCGCAGTGTAAGCTGACATGCCAAAAACACGTGTTCGTGCAGAAAATCCATATTGAATACTTTTTTGCCAAGTGAACTGTACCGCAGAAGCTTTTTCTGGTTGTGCGTCTGTGGTATATGCGATAAACACCTAAACCGGTCATAGTTCCCGACTGCATAAACGATAATAGACGTGATTATGTAATCAGTGAAGGGAATAACACAGGCATCTAAAATGGTAACGTTTCTTATACAACTTTTTCAGCTTGTAGATTTTATTACTTCCTTGCTATGTTTGACTATCTTACCAACTGTACCAGTGGCTTATTCCGTTCCTGTGAGCTGTGATTCTTGTTGTACGATTGCCCTGGTGCTGTTTTTATGGGTTTAATTAGAGGCGCAAATGCTTGTTGAAACTCAGCATGTTGTCGCGAGTACAACATATCTTTGACTTTCTATCACATTTTGAAGCAGTTATATATATTGCTGAGCATTTTCATGTCGTCGCTTTTCCTACAACTCTAAGGTATCGCTACCTAATATTTCTTACATAACTGTTTATTATTGATAAATTGGGGAATGAGATACATGTCTGTCCAGCATGATTTTACCTCTGAGTCAACAAGTTCTAATCAAATCATTGGTGAGAAAACTATACGGGTTTGAGGTAATACGCATAAATATGTCACGAAATTTATTCCACGAATGGTCGGCAGCACTCCAAGTCCAAACACCATGCTAAAAATACCGCGAAACAACAGCATATTCAAATTGTCACTGATCCATTTTGGTACATGGACGTATCGTTGAGTCAAATAGATGATGTCAGTGTTTATGTGTTGGCCTCGTGAAAATGATTGTGCTGGGTTGACTTGATTTTCTAGCGATATGTTGTCGTGCACAATATTGTTTTTATTTGTATCCAAATCGTTATTGGTAGGTGCTTCTTCAATTGTGCAAATGAAATCTATGGTAGACGACAAAGCAACCTTAGCGTTGTCATCACTTCTCAACGATCGTTTGTTACTCAACCTTTTTGACCATCTGTTAAACGTAGTGGCACGGTTGATTACAATCCGATGGTGCAATCACATACAACTGATCCCAAGTTAACCATAGTGCAATCACATTCAGCAACACTAGCGTTTTCCGGATCCAGCTCAGCCAATGATTAGAGCCCGAACTGAGTTTGGAAACACTATTACATCACCTCGCTTGGACGGATTTGCTGCTGCTTGTGAGGAAAAGTCAATGACATAAAATCATCTGCGATTTTGTCCTTTGAGTAATGCCATTGAATAATTCAGTACTATTAATACGATCATGTCCTAACATTTTGTGCGATGTGGCGCGAGAAACGTACAGCAAATTAAACTCGAGTTCAAGCACGTAATGGACGAGCAACGATTATTGAAACTTGTGTTTGAAGTAGAACAAAGAAGTTCACGATCCCCCGTAAAGCCGCAAACAGCGTCAAAAATATCAACGGCGGTGACATTGCGGATGCATTAACAAAGTTTCCATGAACACTATAGAGTAAATATCTCGGTGAAAAACAAATTCCTGCATACAATTAATGTGGACATGGTACTCGGTTGGATAAATGATTCGATTCTAATAACCAATGAAGGCCTGGTGAAACACTTATCAACCTCTATGACCTTGCTTAGAAGGCATTCCATGATATCTGTGGGCGTCAAAACGCCGATGTGGATCTGATTCATGACATGAATGTGTTTAATCCAACACTGGGAGATCGAATCGCATGATGGATCTTCAAAGGAGGCCAAGAAAGCCAAGATTGCATTTGGAGGTTCTGCCACTCATTTAAACTGTACGCATATTGACGACGGTATCGAAGACATTCCATGTACCGTTCGTGTTCGAGATCTTTTACAATAATTATCTTTGGAACACCTTGGCCTTTTCGATGTTCTCGTCAGATTTGTGCGGTCCATACAATCTAGTACTTCTTTCGCAGTCCCACAAACTCTTAGGTTAGTTTACCCGAGCATTCATATTTGAACTTGACAATAACATTTTAATTGGCATTACTGAACATCATATGTTCTTTTGGAAACTCGCTGGTATCAAATTGGTTGACCAGACTTGGGAATGTCATGTTAGCGTAAACAAAATCCGTGGTGATATATGTCAGCAGTGGAGTATTGTCGGAAAACATCATCTTGACCCGATAATGATAAAACGGTTTGGTCTTGTCATAGCAAAATTCGTACATAGGCAGCTTCGACAAGTCAAGAACGAACGAACATTGCTTTTGTTAGTGTTAGATTAGACTTTTGTACGTATTATCGTTTTCATCTGAAATTGAAGGGGCCATCCTAGCCTGCTGACGAAAATCTTGGTCCATGAAAAGCTATTCTCGTATAGATACGTGACGAAACTGTTGGGGTCAGAGGGGTCATAGCCTTTCACGTTTGGATTATTGGCACTTGAGAATCTGTGACGTGACATGGATATTACGACACTAAGTGATCGATGGATCAACAGACGCTGATCAATGTCAGTGAGCAATTCCAGCTTCATTTTGGTTTTGAGCTACAATGGATCCCAGCCCATACCCAATGATTAAAATTAATGCGCGGGACTGAACTTGTACATGTGCATGGCAGTATGAGCAAGCAACAAGTCAATACGTATATAGGGAACGTGATTGTCGCCAATGTTTTTGCACTCGAATGTTGTCCAGTCTTTCTTTGCAAGTTTTCTGAGAGACTTCATGTGACAACGATAAAGAAAATGCATAATTCTGTATTTACTGAATTTCAGCAAATTTGTTCCAGTCATTCCTGTATTCATGTACTCATGCACTCGTATGGATACACCGTTTTTGTCAGAAGGTCTGTAATGAAATTTTCCTCTCTGGGTACTCTCGCTCTGGACATGATAGAGAACTGGCTGCTCTGTTTTGCCATTACCACTGACCACAACAGCGATTTGCACAGTCCGATCAAGATCAGTCGAATTTGTGTATTTGTTAACAGAGCTGGATGGATGTGTCTGCCATTGAAATATTCAGGCATTCAAAATCCGCATAGATGATATAACGGAGTTTCATCTTTCGTTGAAACTCTAGTAAATATGAGTGTGTTTTAACAGGCTCTGGCATGTTTGTGCTATGTGTTTTTTCACTGTAACCACGGCAGTAAAAGTCATAACTGGTGAGTAGTTCTTGAGTCTTAAATTCATGCATGCAAAGTCTGCATTAATATTTTTTTCCCTTGTACTTACTATGTCGGTTAAGAAGCCGAGTTAGATTGTATATCCATGAAAAGTGTTATATCTGTTCTGATTATTTCATTCCACTCAGAAGCAACAGATGAATCTGGGTGCGTTCATTCTGTCCATGGAAAGATGATGACAGTAGATAAAATAATTTGCCTAACATAAGCAGGTTAAGAGTGATCCATTGGTTTAAGTGTTTCAAATTTGTTCAATGTTTAGAGAATCTTTATAATGCCACTGCCAATTTAATCGTTGATGGTGCTGCTACCTTTGCGGTTCAGGATTAGGCTAGCGCCACTGGGAATCCCACTATATAGTAGTTTTAAATTCACTCTTGTCATGACTAAGCAGCATAACCAAATGTGCTATAAGAACAGTGTCTGTTTTAACCCTAGCATGGCCAAAGATTTGTAACACGGCTCCGATTCCATGAACCATATTTGTCAATAGTGATCGAACGTCTTATCTTGGCGTATAGGTGGATGTAATAATTGCCACATGATTTTATAACTCGCCACTATGTTTTTGAAATTTTAAATCTGGTACTTGTAATTCCTGTATTTTTCCACGAACATAATCAGCCGCTTTAGTAATGAAAGCAGATGCAAGAGACGACGGTGGTTTTGTTCATACTCGTCTAATTCAGGGAGGATGGCGGCTTTTCTTGCGCCTAAAGGTAGTCGGATATTATGCTCATGTGCAAATTATTTTAGTTACCTTACTTTTGTTTTATTTGTAATTGTTGCAGATCATGCTGCTGTTGTTGCGTCAATGACAACCGGTGATGATGGTGGATTCAGTACAAATATGGGTCTCAATAATTCAAGTGTGTCTGGTTTTCTCGTACGACCTGCTATGTATATTCCATAATGTCGTGCTAGCTGTTTTAGTTGTGGCACAGTAT
This sequence comes from Venustaconcha ellipsiformis, assembly GCA_003401595.1. Lineage (NCBI taxonomy): Eukaryota > Metazoa > Mollusca > Bivalvia > Unionida > Unionidae > Venustaconcha > Venustaconcha ellipsiformis. Next base: position 7,136 of record QKMX01349739.1, read on the forward strand.
GCATGTTTATGCTAAGGGGAGGCCGAAACGTCTATCTAAACTGGAAATTTGGTCGATGGCTAGCTTATTTGTCTTATTTTATCAAGATCAGTAACTGAAATTGCTTCAATCCTGGTTATTATTTGATTTATTTCTGTTTTATGCTTTGATGTTATATCTGCTTGTGCTTGTGAATCATCAAGATAGTACTCACGAACATATCAACAGGGCTGGCAAAAACGAATACGTGATTTGACCCCGATGCCTCATTTAAGACAGAGTCGTGCACCTAGGACATCATAGGACACTTGCGTGTGTGTTTTAGAGTATTTATAATGGCATGTTCTGACACATATTTTATGTTTGTCAAGGCAAACGGCTGTATATTTGTTGCGCCCAATGACATAGAGATTAATTTACATATCAGTTTGGCGGAAAAAGTACCCATATCTTTGATGGGCGCAGGAGGGTATACATAACCTTCTCCCATTGTATCAACCTAATTGAGAGTGTGTATGTCACTTCTCTCTGCTTTCTCTCCCTTCTCCTCATCAGGTTATGTACTGATTTAAAAGCTAGGCGAAGAGCTAGCACTACAAAGTTCAGAACGCAACTTAATGATAACTTAAAAGTTTTAATCAGGCATTTTCAGAAACAATGCCGAGATCTTTTTGGAGTTTGCACGTGTAAATATATGTACAAACGTACATAAGATGAATTGTAACCCATCATTTTCCCAAATGAGCTCAAATGAACCATCATCGAGCTCAAAATACCCGTCAGTGTGTATTATGCCAATTCGAATTCGACCAGACTTTGTGAGCTTATTTGCAATTACATCAAATTTCCTGGTGTTGGTAAATTTCTTTAATGGATTTTGCTTCATTGCTTTTAGCAACAGCTTAATAAAACCGATTGGGGTGCTTATATATCTCTTCTCCTGCTTCAATGTAATAGTTTTCGTATATACACTGAATTACAGTGAGTTCGGGAGCCACTCTTATACTTATGGCCCAAACGCATTTGTTTAATTAGCGCGCCTTTGTTCTTCTTCGTCAATGACCTCATCAAAAACATCATTAGCATCAGACGCAGTGGGCGAGTTATGTTTCCTTTGGAGGCGTACTTTTCATGCACGATATTCGACAGATTCGTTTTAGATTTATTTGCCTAAAAAATCTGCTTAAGTTTATTCAGTTCTAGTTATAAGGTCAACACCAGGTAAACCAGCTGATCAATATGTTCTGATATGTTTCAGAAAAGGCATTCAACATTATCTGTATTCCTCTGATAAGATTTATTGATTTATTCGAACGATGCAGTGATCTCAATTTATTCCTCCCAGTTTGAATATTCCAATTATTTTGCGCGTTTTTGCTCAATGCAGTTATCATCAAACTTCAGACTGGTAAGTATTAATTAATTTTCCAAATTCATACAACCTTTTCTGCCACGAGATGTTTAGAGGGTATCCTGTGACAGAAGTATAGTATAGTATAGATAAAGAGACAATACTCTGTATAATTAATCATGGGAATTGTCTATACAAATTTAGCTGAAGATGACGAAAACATGTACGAAAATGCATGTACGAAATTTAATGGAAATTGGTTGCAGCTTCACTAAATAAAAGGCTGATAATATTTTGATTAAAACAGCTTTTTTAAAGTAGTGTCCAGAGTTACCTTGTCTGAAAAATATCATCACTGCATGCCATTCATGTAATATGTATTGTAAAATATCAGTATTGATGGCAGTAGCTTGCGTGGTGGATGGTAGACACCTTAATATAGTGTCGCTATTCACTGTCCGACATGTGAAAATAAGTTGTAAGTGTGCCAAATGGACAGTTCACCTTGCAACTATGAGAACTTGCCGATGTAACAATGCCAGCTTTTCACATAAGAAAGCAGAGAAAGTAACATGTGTAATGAGGTTGCTATTTTAAGAAATTTTTTAATCTTGATCACTAGCACATGTGTTTCTAGAGATTAGCCAGTCGCAAGCACAACTGCTCAATTGTAGAGTAGATTATTTATCTGGTACGTAAGGGACTATGTCGATATTACGTGGGGCTGATGTAGTTGTCGTATTTCCCACAATAAGAAAATCCGTTTGTTCATATGTGATGATATACCATTAAAAATAGTATGGAAGTGTGACTGTTCCGTGACCTGAAACTTTTTTGTTGGAAGGAGTAGCTGTGCATATAGTAGCCATATAAAGGAAACTGCTAATCCAGTGTATCTTTATATCTGGTGGGGGCCTTATTTTTTATCAGGACGGAGTTTCAGATTAGGTTTAGATACCATTTTTGGCATAATTCTAGTTCCTGATGTGGCTAAACAAAGAGTAGTTTACAACAAAATAATGTCATCCGATTGAGCATATAATGTTAAGTTTACAGGAAATATTTTCTTGTAAAGAAGAATTTCTATTTATAAGCCTAAATGATTTGTTTTTGCAGTATTAGCAATACCATGATCACTGCAGATATTGATCACATCAAGAGTATAAAATAATCATATTGGATCCTTCTTAAACGCACGTTGCTCCTTTTCATGAAAATGTTTCTATTACATCAAAAGGTATAAATCTTTTTTTGCAGACCTATTACATGATAAATGAAAAACATGTTTAAAATGTGAACAAAATATAGTATTTTCATGAACTTATGGTTAAAAGCTACTTTATATTCCCCGTGTTTTCTCTAGGTTGTAGGAAAATTTCATACCTGTTGACCCATATAATTTAACTTGATACAACTACTGGTTTAATACCAAGGCTAACAGGGTTTAAATTGGCATTTTATTTTATTTCAGAACTGTATCGCACTGTTCTGAATCGTTGTCTACCAGATCTCGTTAAGGGTCTTGATGTTGAAGCTGTCTTCGTATTCATTCGACAAAAAGAACTTTTTGATGAAGTGACAATGCGTGACATAAGGGTAAGAATAATGTCACTTACGTATCGCATGGGGATCAATCATATTATCTGATGATGCATTTAAGTAGTAGTGTCTCTATAGTTCACCTGGCAATGTTGACACATGATGTTATTATTGCAAAGCATTTGATCTACCGTAACAATTATTGTCTTAATTTGTTAGAACTGGTCACATTTAATGAAGCTTCAAAGTTTCAAAATATTTCCAGATAAAGTATAATCTTCATATTGAAGTGTGGCATGGCTAAGAAAATTAAAACGTTGACTGGAAATTGTGTGTGTTTACATCATAAATATATCCGGTTGATTACTAATAATGCTGAATATTCTTTTAACTGCATACACGTGACAAAACAAGGATTTCTAAAACCTGCTGATTTACAAATTATGATCAGTATATTGTCTTCAAAAGCAGTAGACCTGTAAATGGCATAACTGTTACATTTTAAGGTTGATTGAAAACAGAACAAGCTCATTTTATGCCTTAATGTGTTTTGCATACCGTATAATAAACAACTTTTGAACATGAATCCGATTCAAATTATGATCGAAAATATTACAATAATAAATAATTATTTATGAGTCAATACATTATCAAGTAATGAAAAATGAAGAGTTGTTAATCTTTTAGTTTACTGCAAAGATTGTTTTTATATAACGTCTGACAGTAGTTTTAGTTTCCTTTATAAGTTAATTTGCTCTCAATTGGTCTCTGGTCTTTGAACTTTGCGAGAATGGAGGTTATCCTCTTTGTATCAGAATTAGAATGTCTCAATGACAGGATAACAACGCTCAGTCTGCAATGAAGTTCTATCCTCAGTTGTCCTGTTGCTGCCTTTGTATGGTTGCTGACTACATATCCAATACGCTATATTCATCCAGACAAGGGAGTTCCTTGCTTGGAGTTAAGATATAATCACGAGCCTCATCCTCAAAATATTCCTTCCCTGCACGACTCATGTCGGAAAATATTTTTGGCAAGTTTCACCTCTGTAAATACAAAAGAATACAAACACTAATTTAGATTTGAAGTAAAAACTGAAAAATTACATTATGTATTTCAGAATTTATAAATAATTTATCCCATCAATGAAATTTATTATCTTTAAACATGTTTTTAACTGTTGTATTTTATCAAGGTTTTGAATATAGATTATTAAATCCTTAGAATCACACAGAGCAAGTTCGGGACTTTCGCTACTTGTATGCATACAATTGAACTCTTAAAACTATGAAATCTAAATATTCTTGAAATAGCAATCGTTTCGGTATTTTAACGAATCTGAACAAAATCTGTAAGGGCTGTTATGAAATAATTATATTAAAGCACTTGGAATAATAGAATAAGAATTAAACAAAACAAAAAAAATCAAAATACCTTGACACGGAAATTTAATTTTTTGTGTGCTTCACCTTTGCCCATGATTTTGGTGCATACCTGGTGTTTGTCGTGCTAGTATACTATAAATAGGTTGTTTATTTGGGTTTCAGTTCAAGACCCTGACATGATTCTAACCTTAGAAGATTCTAGAAACGAATTTGCTTATAGTTTAGCGTAATTTTATATTAAGATGATTGAGGTTTATTTTCTTTCAAAAAAAAAGTTTTTGTGGCGTAAGTCAAGTCTGGTTGTTGTAAAAAGGAAAACGTGGTTTGACTTGGAGATTTCTACCGTAAATTTTTTGGAAGGATGGAAGTCGTTTGCCTTTGACATGAAGTAATCCAGATTTCTATTCCAGGTTGACACCTATTTCTATATCATCGATAATGCGTACCCACACTGGTATGGTCAACCGATAATAAGAGCTGACCCTCCAGATTTACATAAAAATATTACCATGCGAAGGGGCCATTTTAGTACCCATTAAGGTTCCATTGATTTGGAGG
>QKMX01349744.1:6839-17383 GCA_003401595.1 Venustaconcha ellipsiformis
GGCCCTTTTCAGGGCCACTCCATTGCCTCTAAAAGATTTATTCAAACATGTTCCATAGATGTGTGTCTTTGTTTGTCTATGTCTATATCTCTATACATGTTTATATGTCTATGTCTCTTGTATATGTCTTTACTGTTGCCAGTATCATGCTTAGTTCCTACGTACCCCATATTAATTCTTTAAATCTTGAGGCTAGGGTACAAACGGCCATATTTAACATAGAAATATACGTGAGGCTATAAAATCTTGAGGCTGCGGTACAAACGAACAAATTTAACACTCAAGTCCCATTGAGGCTGTGGTATCCCCATATACTACTTTGGTCCCAAAGAATTCTTCCAGAGAAAACTATTGTGATGATAAACCTTTCTTGAATATCAGAGTCCTTCGTTTTAAATATCAATGCTAACCAACTGGCTATAAATCGTATTGCCTAGTTCGTTTGACAATTGTACGCAGACTGGTTGAGATAATGTTTTGTGGATGATAAAATTTTATGAGATCAATGAAGGTTGAATTTGAAGACGATCTGATCTATATGGCAGCAAGCTGTAACACAGACAGTATTTCTGAACATATTCTTTATCTGTGAGAATTCTAGTGTAATTATTCTCATAATGTATGAGTAATGAAGACATCACACTAAAGTAGTGTCAATTAAAGAATTCAGACAACCTTATTAATGATTCATTCATGAAATCTTTAAGGTATTGCATTACAAATGCATATAAATTATTAATTCTCTCAGCGTCTCGGAAGCTGAAAAAAACTGTTCATCTCGCCTTTTTGCAATGTGTCTATGCCTCGAAGGATAAAGAAATTGATGAGAAGATAATCAACACTTACCCATCAAAGGAAGACAAGGCCCCTTTTTCCACAGTGAGGAGAGGAATTTTGATTCTAAAGGAATCCGAAGAAAATCATTTTCAAGATCAAAACCCGTTTGGATATAAAGACCCTTTCCAGGACTGACATCGGCTGTAGCTATCGGACTGCATATCAATTTTGGATGCTTGAAGTATGCTGAAACCAGTAATGTCATTTGTACACAGTGCTGTAGGGAACTTCAGTAAATTTGTTTCAAACATCGGGTCAAGGTTTCGCCTATCCATACAATTTCTAAGAGGTCTAAACATAAATAAAAATAGTATTCAAACCCATATAGCCATATTTAGCTTTATTTTATTTTATTTTTCTTCTCCTCTTCCTCTCCCCGCCATCTCTACCCATTAAGATAAACACATCTTAAAATGTTTGAAGACTCTAGGAAGTCTATAACAAATCAATGAAATGAATACATTCATAAAAACAAACTTACAACAACAAAAAATAGACTTCACGTATTAACATTTTATAATTAGTTCAGATGAATCGTACTAGCTGACATTGACTGAATTAATCTGAAATGTTGCTATTCCATAGTATGGGTCATTGTCGTATACATGTTACACTCCGTAACAAAGTAAATATGGTTTTCCGGAAAACTTTTGATTAATAAGGTAATGGCAATCTTTGTTTAAAGATTTTAACTGTAATTGCAATCATAACCGTGTTAAAACGATGGAAAATAATCCGGCAGTGACGAATGTTTATTTCATCTGCATCTGATACCGAACTGGACTTCAGACTTGCTAAGGCCCCCCAATCACTTCTGAATGCAGAATAAACAACCGTAAAGAAAAGAACCGGAACAAAAGTAAACGTAAAGAAAAGAACCGAAATACTTATAATTAAACTCAAGTCATAAAAATTGTTTGTTTAAAGATGTTACTCTTTAAATTCTGTCGAATACGGCCGGTCTCTGATGTTTATACATTATGCTTACCACAACAATGTTCACTAGATGAATCCTTGCGACAAAAGTGTCAATGGAAATAACGATCTTCATTTTTCATACAAAATTAGTCATTAATTTTCCAAAATATACAATTTAAAGCATTACATGCACAAGGTAAATTTGTAAAACGTCGCTGCATTAAAAAAAAAAACAAGGAACTTCTTTTATATGAAGGTAGTATTTGCAGCCCTTAATCGTATTGGCACAAAATGGATCAAATCCATACAAATCGCCTACATTTGCCTTAAAATGTATATTCAGACGAAAATCAATGATTTTATGAGTTAAGTATAAGGAGATTTCACTCGTTTAGTGAACAATTTTGTATTGTCACTAGTAGTGAAGACAATGTTTCCGCTTCAATAGCGAAATATTTATATGTCATCTACTAAATGAACGTAGACATTTTCTATATCTTTATTATTATCCCTAAAACTGCGATATAAGTACTGATAATGACAAATCAAATAAAGCTAAAACTGTTAAGAAATAAAGCATATGATGCCAATTGTAACCATAGTAGTGATCAAACTTTAAATGTAAATTTGCAACCGCTACATTCTCACATGGAAGGGAGAAAAGCGGTAGAGACATCGCTTCCGTGAAAATTGTACATTCTAATGAATCAGTCACTTATGTAAAGCCCATGACTATGAGAATCTTTGTAGGGGTTTCGACTCAGACAAGCAAATCCTAGTCAAAGGATTACATTTTTTGTCTCCCCACGAGGTTCTGTCGAGGGGTGGGATGTGAGTGGAATAAATAGTGTAACCTCTTTCTTGTTCTTATCCGGGCGACAGAGAAAGCTACCATATTTTCTAAGAATACTTTTCTAATCTCACTCAGGTTGTCTCAGGCAGATCGTTTCATGAATGGTGTCCACATGTTAGGAACTATTAAATCAACCAACAGCAAGGACAGCAGATATATAAACCCAAAGAATTCAACCACAGAGCAACTTAAGGTGTATCCATCTTACGAGCAACACAGTAACTTAAGGTCTCTCCATCGTACAAAAAATTTTGATAGAGACATACACATGCATGCACATGCAGTGTGGAACGAACTATAACAGAAAACACTGTTCCATACACACATAGACAATACACAACACTGGCTATAAAAAATTCAAACAACCAGAAAATATGTTATGTCAGCCCAGCGTTCTTCAAATTTTGTCAAACACCCTTTACCAGCCACAGCTGATTAAACATTGTACAGAAATGAAAGCTCCTGCACTTACCAATCATTCATCAGCCCAAACAATATTCCATAAGAATGTTTACATATTCATATGACATCCATCGATTAAATGTAATAAAAAATAATGCAATAACATCAACTGATTTTATGTTTCTATTATGGCAAACTTACTATTTCTGGATACGTGTAAGTACGTAAATGATGATGGATCAACCAAAATCAGTGCTTATATAAAACCAACCCACACTGACCAGCACCTCAACTTTTCATTCCAATAACAATCTGTAACATAAGAGGTCAGTGGTGCGATCCTTAATGCATCAGGATATTTCTGTAGTCATGGATGAGACAGACCGAATGAAAGAAGCAAAGCATGCGAAAGCTGCATTATAGTAAATGACAATCCAGAGATGGATTTTAAAACTTCCAGAAAAGAAGGAAGAAAAACATTTTTTAACAAAGATAGTAGTGGCCCAACTAGAACCAACATTGGTATGCCATATATCCGCACAATATACGAGTCCTAACTAGAGTTATTGAGACAATATGGAATCAACGTGTATCACAAACCATACAACTCTTTTAGACAAGAACTTACACATGAGAAGGACAAAACAGAAAAATTGTAGTGTGGCTTATCATAACAAAATGAAGTGATTGTGAGAATGACTACATCTGTGAAAAAGGCAGTGTTATAAATAAGGATACAGGAACACGTCAGTAGAGAGTCATCGGTCGGGCATAACATGAACATTGTAGCAATATGGGACATTCTGTCATTCCCACTCAGACCAAAGTCATCACGTCTGAGGACAACACGTGGAAAAGGAAGGCGAAGGAGGGGATTGAAATATGACAGCAGAAGCCAACAAACACTAGACAGGAACGTTGGACTTGAAATCGCACCTATCTACATTAGTCTCCTCGAATCACATTAACTTATAAGCTACACGATAAACATTAGTCACTGATGAAGGTAGTGTGATATTGCCGAAAATTTCGGACTCGTACGATATTTACGATCTGAGTTCGGAAAATTACTAATCATATACGTTGCATTTTGCCTATGATAAGCCCAAGAAATACACGTGTTAGTATTTTATTCTAAACTATGTTTGTTTTTGGAGAATTACGGGTATTTATACTTATATTTATAACGTTAGGCAGATCAGCTCTTACCCGTTATAATGTAGTAAAGCATTCCTTTGTGATCTCTCATTCCTTTCAGTACAGGAGGCATGATTTCCAAGGGAGGAAGGTCAATAGATTGGTTTAGAGAGTTAAACCCCTTCATGTTACCGGGAATCTAAAATAAAGAATAAGAACTGTAAGAAAGATCTTGACGCCGCCGATGATGTTGGAAATTTGTTCATGACCTTCCGAGCGGATAGGTAAAAAATGTTATTTTATTTTTCAGGAAAAAAAAAAGCATAACGACGAAAATTAATATCGTAATAAGGTATTTTAGATTTTTGTAACTACGCTAGGTTAACGCTTTATATATCAGGTGCATTTTTTCATTTACCCATATCGTCTCACTCTAGGTCATAGCTAAACTTTAGGCAGAATTTGCATAGGAAAATCGGCTAGCTTAAACGACGTTGCCATTATCCATGTTGTGGCATTTAATTAAATTTTTGGAAATATAATTACTAACTCTTTGGAAACATAACAACTATACATTTTGATCGCGCAAACAAAAAGGAAAAGAAAACTATATTAGAAGCTACAGTCAGGCCGATACCAAATTTATGGATTACTTCAGTTGTATGGGAAAATATGAACGACATATGGGAATGAAGTATCTATACGAGAAAACGATTTATATTCTCATGTTCCTATTCTAGCTAAGGCTTTATTATAAAAACACACTTTAAGAAACAAAGTAATTGAATTTATGCTGTATTCTAAAAAAAAATATACAACCGTAGATTCGTCATTTCACAATAACAATATTAATGCGCACACTGCACCGCCCAGCGACCTTTGAACTTCTTCGTTCGCTCTACAGTAGTTTCAAAACTAATTGTCGTTTTGGTTTACTTAATGCTGAAATTCAGAGTCATATTGTGAATGAATGCGCATTGCAACAACATTTCCATTTGGTCAGGATGAATAGATTTTGTAAGTCAATTCGGCTTTGTTGATTATGATGGATTTGATTTTTGGGTCAATTCAATGCAGTATGGAGAATTTGACTTCACTTGGAAAAATTGCTCGACTTTCCAGTACAGTGTATCAGGTTTTGCAGGACATGTCATTCGAATTTGCAAACCTAATTAAGACAGTATATTTTGAGGAAATTCGAGACGCATAAATGTAAATATATTTATAACCATTCTTATTACAGCTAAAGTAGACATATGTTTATGCCTTGTCACTTGCATCTCGCTGTTGGAGGGATCCCATCTATGACCTATATCATACAGTGTATGTGTGTGTGTGTGTATCGCTAGCCGAATATTGCATGAAGATAGTTACACAGGGTAAATTGCAAAGCAGCTGTTGTGTGAAAGTCCATTTATCCAACGGAAATAATATTTTTCTCGTCGTCTTGGGTTATTGGCTCTGATGCTCTAAGTTTCCTACCAACCTTCAGTTGCATTTTTTTCTCGAATCTAATATTTTGACAGATTACATGTCCGAAAGATATGCGACAGCCCTTGGCCTCAATATGCTTTTCTGTGTTATAGTTTTATATACTCTAGCTTCCACTGGTCGTAGTCTGAAACATTCTATTTGCGAAAACTTAGGAACATTTCTCATAAATAACGTTTTCAATGATCAGAACGGTATTTTCAATTGCTGCGTCTCTCACGATTGTTCTGAACATTGTGAATATCATTGCGAATATCTTCCGCCGCAATCAGCGATGAATGGGAACAGTGATGAGAATCCATGTTTTCAATTGGCGATCGAATCCGCATTACACCCGCAAGCGACAACACAGACCAGCCGCGAAAAAAAAAAACATCAATACTCGCGTGATCTCAAGTTTAGTAATATAGAATTTCCAGTGCAGCTTACTAAGGCCATATTCAAAAAATCTCAAGAACATAAGCCTGGTATTACAGTTAACGCATAAGCTTTAGACAAAGGATGTTATGTACTTGCACTGTCCCCATATGTACATAGCAACAATCCGCATCGGTGGAAACAGGTTGATTTAATTTTGCTCAGTGATTTTGAATCTCTATCTCATTAGGTATGGATAAAGAATATTTCCAGGTAAATTAACCGATATAGCAAGTACCATGATAACATTTTTCAATGCAGATTTGCGAAAAGTCTTCATCGCAGACAACACCACCAGGGATAAAAGCATCCTGGGAATTTTTCTATAAAGGTGAAGTGCAATTTACCGATAAATCCACCCGGCTGCATTTCCCGACGATTTTTTTTTTCACCAACATTGACTCAACCAAGAAGAAAAGAATCTGCACTGTTATTCAACAAATACGCACTTGTCCCTGTGACAGCTTTTGGGCAAAGTCAGGAACGATCGTTTCAGAAGCTATTCAGTGTAGTAATCATTATGGTTTTATATGAACGTAATGCCATTCCAAAAGAGCGCACAGTCGCTGAAAATCTATTTGACCGAAAAATATTTTTTATGATCACATTCAATTTGTAAGAGTAAAAATGTATCATTGGTTGAATGGCGTGTCCATTTGAAGACGACAAGCCTGTCCAGCACTTAAAGATTGTTAGAAGAACTATGATAGACCCTTAATGTTATTGAGGTGAACCTTGAGAACCGCATTTCTCGTAAAGTACAAACGCGTGTGTGTGGGCGCTGATGCTATTTGCGGATTCGGCACGGCAACAAACAGTGGCCATGGTGTGATAGGGGATTGTGACAACAACAATCTAATAGGTACGCAGGTAGGGACGATGCAGATAGTAACAAGTGACGCAGTCGGTGCTGGTAAAATAATTTCGATACGATTAGACTCATGAGTAAATATCTTTTTGGAACATCTCGCGGTAGATGAAATTAGTCTCATTACGATTAATAAACTCTAAGGTAATTAAGGATAAAACAATTAGGGTGAGATTAAAATGGTGCTAATGGAAATATATACTGTCGGTAACTTAGTGGACAGATATGGAACCGAGACATTAGTAACACTAGCAAAAGTTATTGTTTTACAAGCAGTGAAAATCGAGTAAATAAATATACGCTAGTGTATATTGGTTAGTCTGCTACCATGTTTGCAAGTGCATTGGCCATACTGCGCTACCTAACACATTCTGCTTCGCAACCGAAAGACGTTGTAACTATATTTCCAAAGAATTAGTGACTGTATATCCAAAGAATTAGTGACTGTATATCCAAAGAATCAGTAACTATATCGAAAGAATTAGTGACTGTATTTCCAAAGAATTAGTGACTATTTCCAAAGATTTAGTAACTGTATATCCAAAGAATTAGTGACTGCATATCCAAAGAATTAGTAACTATATTTCCAAAGAGTTAGCGACTATATTTCCAAAGAATTAGTAACAATATTTCAAAAGAATTAGTGACTATTTCCAAAGAATTAGTAACTGTATTTCAAAAGAATTAGTGAATATTTCCAAAGAATTAGTAACTATATCCAAAGAGTTAGTGACTGTACATCCAAAGAATTAGTAACTATATCCAAAGAATTAGTGACTGTATTTCCAAAGAATTAGTAACTGTATATCAAAAAAATTAGTGACTGTATTTTTAAAACATTAATATAATAGTTACTACAGTCTCAAACTACGCTAAATCTTTCACGTTAGAGTTAGAACTACATTTACTGCCCAAATTTTAACCATACCGAGCACAATTGTGTTCTTAGCGAGATAAGAGTTGTAAATTCAAGGGACATAACTCTCCTCTCTCAGTTATCATGTTACTACTGCTATGTTCATAACATTATGAAAGAGTTGGTAATAAAACAGACAATGCAAAAAATGGTAATAAAACAGACGATGCAATAAATGGTAATGAAACGGACAATGCAATAAATGACAATAAAACAGACAATGCAATAAATGATAATAAAACAGACAATGCAATGAATGGTAATTAAACAGACAATGCAATAAATGGTAATAAAACAGACAAAGCAATAAATGCAATGCCTGAAAAGGATTCTTTATTAAATGTAAAAACTATCTTTATTAGCTAAAATTTTTATTTTTTTCTTTATCATGATTTTGTTCGTATTATGGAGAACATCTGCAACTTTAAATAATACAAGAATGCGTCATTGACCAAAAAACGGCAAAATACATACCAGCACGATTTTCCCTTCACCGTAAATCATACAGGTAAAACAATTTTCAATCAGGAAAAAATCAACAGTTTGTGTGCTTCTATATATTTTCATGTTTACCTGCACCTATAGTCCTTGTTGAACATTAGCTAATTTATGGCCAGTTCCATGCAATTTATTATCAAATGTACTTCTCAGATCATGCCAGATACAACAGTAGTGATCGGTGCAAAAATTATTAACGCATACAGTACTATGCTGTGTACGTTTTTATTCCTATTTCACAAAACATGTTTTTACGTCTGTAAACATTGCTTTATTGTATATCCCTGTAAATAAAACGTGTTGGGTCATCCTTCCACAGAAACCATTCCTGAATTAATATACTTTTCTGAATCAATTTATGTCATTTCGCACAGGCTCAATACCCCTTTTAAACCATTTCTTGGTGAATCAGATATGATATGTGTTAAAACTATTAACTTCCACATCAATAATTATATCTTTTTTGTGTAGTCGTAAAAGATTATTTTTATATATCCCTGTTGCCTTTACAGAAATAACCATTATATCAGAAGTAATTATTTCATACTGTAGACATATATTCTCCTATTCGTAATTATGGTTGGCACCTTCTATTACTTTTGAGGTATTGAATAGTAAATCATAAATCTTCACGAAGGACATAAGAATACATTGGACAATAATCTTTTAGAATCTTTAAATAAAATATTCTAAATTTATTGCCATATTTATTTAATAAACTAAACAGCTGCTCCAGACCTTAATGTTCTCAAGTTTTCGTTAGTTACACTTTGCACTATTTTCTACGTTTTCACAGACGACTACAGCTCTCATTCTTCCAACTTCATGAAAATGTTATAATTGGGAATTTTTATATCTCTACCAATTTCTCTTCCCAACTATTTACAACTGCATTGGTTGCATCCATTTCAACCTTAACATTGAACCATATGAAAAGACTACAGTCAGAGAATCATGTCCCAAAGTATTAGCAACTGAAGCATTTTTTCAGATATATTATTTAGAATACTCCTTGCAGTCTGTGAAATACAATCCTGTGTTGCTGTAAGAAATGTAACACACTGTTTTGTTTTGTGTGTCTCTTAATTACATATTTGCCTTATGTTGCTATTCTCCTTAATTTCCTATTCGGAAGACTTTTAGGCGACAGATACATTGGCGCCCATTATAACAATTGTTATTTGTAAAATACGTTTGATTGTAAACCTCAAGCTCATACGTGATCTGCCTAGCCTAGCTTTCTGTAAAACCGCATCATGGGAGTAGACCAATAAAGGGAAAAGCGTTATGTAATTATCAAACACCTGAGTATTCATACCTGGTACTGTCAACCTTTCAATCAAGCATCACGTGATTTTATTCTGCTTTCCTTAAAGAAGGAAGCTTTTTCTGTAACCCTTCTGATAAATATTGTCTTTTATTTTTATATTCAGCAACATCTGCATCAAATAACTGATACACATAATTATTTCATGTGAATGATAGACCGTTGACCATCTTCATAAAAATATGAAATACATAATTACTTCCTGTATATGACGGACCGTTGACCATCTGCATAAAAATAATTGAAATAATTACTTCCTGTGAATGATAAACCGTTAGCTAATGTTCCTCCAGTTATCACTGCTGATATTGCCATATTTATGCTTTTAAATAGTCACAAATTTTAATACTGCTATCGCGTTTATAATGCATAATGGTTCATAATCATTACGATCTTAAATACCATAATGTTCTTTCCCATGTTCCAGATAATATGTTCGTGATTTGTTTCAAATAATTTAACATACGTCAGCAGATTTTTCTCAGCATCGGGTTATTTATTTAGATTTAATGATAAACAATCAATTTGAATTTGAATGACATATTACTATATGGACATTACTGAACTCGGCTTATAATCAAAAACATATGATTGAGCATATTTTGTATTCATGTTTGTTGGATTAGCTTTAGCATTTTGATATCTTTGCTTAATGTCTTTACTTAATAGTTTTGTGATTTTATGTAATTGTAATTACCTCGTGGCAGTACACCGATCTTATTTCCCAGATGCTGAGTAACGTATTCTTTGGGATATTTATTTTTGTTGTTGTATTTTTCACTTCCAGCAGTAAGTTGATTCTTGGGTATTGTAAATCATCAAACACTAAAAGATGTATTTTGTTTTTCAAGTCCGTATTATATATATATATATATATATA
>QKMX01349754.1:944-11477 GCA_003401595.1 Venustaconcha ellipsiformis
GCAGACACTCTAACCACTAGGCCACCAGAGCAGTCTCAGTTTTGTTTATTGTCTATAAACAATTCTGTACATGTCATGAAATGGGTACTTGTTACATATATGTGGACTACACAAAATCTTTAACTAAATTTAAATTACATGTATTACAAACCTAATTTTCAAAACTGCATTTAATGGACATTTTGCCTCCAACTGGAAAGCAACTCTAATTTAATTTTAAAAACAGAATCCTAAAAATAAGAGCTAAACTACAGACCTGACCCACGGTTCAAATAATCTAACTTTTGCATGTATGCATTGACAACTCAACAGTAGTTATCTACTACCATAAATGACTTAAATTAGAACTGAAAAGGAAAATAAAAATAACTGATATAAAACTTTGACATCATATAATCAGGACTGAATGTTTTGGGGAATTTATAAAAAAAATATCATTTTATATGTATGCATGAAAATGAATTTGAAATTTTTCTGTCCTAAAATTTTAATGATTGTTCCCTTTGTTGTTGGATTTATCTCCCTTACATCATATAGCAAATAGTGGTTCTGTGTTCCTGGTAAAAGTGATCATATATTTTCAAATTCAAATGGTTTTTAATTCATTTCATTAAATACACAAATCAATATATTAAAATATAATGGATCTAAAAATTAGTAAATTAATGTAAAACAGTGAGCATTCCTGAAAAATGGAAACATGCTTAAACTTTAAGCAAATTGTGGAGAAACAACAAAGATTTTCTACTTGAGCTATAAAAAAGCAACAGAATGTAATGTGATTTGATCAGAAAAGAAAACTAAAAGAGGAATACAAATTCATCAAGCATATATGGATCAATATGTACAGAATCTACAGCATATTAAAAAACAAAAGTCGACATGATTAGTGACTAATATCATCAAAATATCAAATCAAAAGCAGGAAATCATCACATGTTCAAATGTTGTATATCAAATGAGATACTAGTCCAATATTTTGCAAATAACTGGTCAATAAATATTACTTTCCTGCCCGCATTTAGAAAGTTTAACTGCATCAGGCAATAACTGAAATGTTTACACTTTTTTGTAATTGACTACAATGTAAACAACTTGTCTTTCCACTTTCAAAATGAGTAATAAGGTCATGTCACTGGAAATAATTTACTTCAAAAGTGTGAAATACTATTTTATGTCATTATTCTTACTTCCAAGAATCGAAACATTGTTTTAACATTGTCACTATTATGACTGATTTTAAGTGGGTTAAAGAAATTAATTAATTTAACCAAATAAACTTTTTTAGTATGAAATGGTTCAAGCCAGATAAGCAACACTATGAACTATATTTAGCTTTTGAACAAAGCATTACATGAACTGAACACACAACCCAAAACAATCAAAACTATTTCCCTAGTTCGCCATGGTAAATCCCATGTCTTTTATTGCATGTTTCCCCCATTTTCCATCCAATGACCTGGAAACATCTCTACCACCACCCACCAGACTGTGAACCTGTAAACACCCCTTCCCAATTTGTTATGTACATAAAAAAACATGGCACAAGTGTCCATTTCAAATGAAATTCATTAAATTTCATTAAAGCTGAAAAATTGATATATTTGTAAGCCTTGGCAGTAAAAGACTGAAGTTATTTCACAAGTTTAATACATTTAACTAAAATATGAACACCAAAATAAAATTCTATTTATCACATGACTAAACATGTTATTTAATGAAACTACATCATAGTGTATTGAAATATATTAGTAGTGATATGTAGTGAATACTGCTGTGAAATACATTAGTAGTGTAGTGAACACTATATTTAATTACTGTAACAGTGTAGTGAATAATATAGAAGTAGCATAGTGAATAGTCTCATAACATTACTATTAGTAGTGCAGTGCAGCACAGTGTCGTAAAATGACACTGAAATACATTTGGAGCTGAGGTAGTTCTTTTCTTAAGAGTGCTGGATTCATAATCCAGCAGTTGCAAGGAAAGATGACCAGGTAGCCAGGGTAAGCTGCATTAGTGTGTCCTTGGGAAAGACACCTGGATCTCAATTCCTCTGCATGATACAGCCAATAATGCATTAAAAAGTGCTATTAAAAGAACAAACAAACAAGCCAAAAAATACCATCAGACTTATATTATGACATGATGTCATCTGTGACATAATGAAACATTATTATATGTAATATAAATGGGACAATGATTACAGGGACATATCAACCTAAAAAGCATTGGCACAGGAACTTATTAACCTGAAAAGCACTGGTCATGTTACCAATCACCTGTCCACATACTATGAAAGCACAAAGTTTGCTTAAAAACACACTAGGGCTGTTCCATTCAAACATACATGATACCCTGGGAAGGTACTTTTATTAAATATATGCCAGGGTACTCAGAAAACAGAGTTTATATAAAAACTATACAAAATTTTAAATAACATCTATGGGTGACGACTTCACATTAGAAGTGCCTTCCAATGGGTCCCAAGTATATTTTACTGGAACAGCCCTTACAGAATATCACTGTAATTGCAGTTGTAATGTATTGAAAATCTAACCATCTCACAGGGACATCAAGGAGAGGCTCCCAAGTCATACCACTCTTGCAGATGCTCACCAGATGGGCTATCTATGCACCAAGTCTGGTAAATTTACATACTGTTGTAATGTTGTAATGGGTAGATGGACAGACAGATGAATGGAGTGTATCACAGTATCCCACACTTTAAAAAAACATATTACATAGCAATCTGCTGGCTCTACAGTTGTAATCTTTCAATATTGAACATCCTGCTGTAAATTTATGCTTCAGTGCTACAGAAGAATTCAGCTGTCACCTATTCGAAAACAAATTTCAAGCACAACCACAACTCATTCACATATATGTATATACATTTCATATCCATCTGATGTGCAAAATATTTGTATTATGCTGACTAGAAATAAAATATTCCAATTAAAACTAACTCTTTTAAGGAAACATGTAAAAAATGTATCCTATTTTCATAATGGGCATTTGTCCTGAAGTATTAAGTTTTCATAAATATACAAACTTTTGTGTATTTAACCATGTACAAAATAATGATATTAGTAATATGGTAAAGAGTAGCATTTTAACATAATTAACCATCAAAATTGACAACAGAAATGACCACATTACAAATCTTAATGTAGTAGTCTGGTCAAAAGGTCTCTTGTTGCCATACTTGCTATAGCATGCACACCACTTTCATTTGCATGTAGTCGTATCAAGATGTAGAAGTCAGAAATATTAATTGAAACCTTAACCAAAATACTGCTACAATGGACTGAACCAGTAGCTGCCACCATTTGTGATAGAACACACAAACAGATTTTTTAGAAGACAAAACTAACAAGGGTAGACTGAAAGTCAGAAATGTGAACTGGCATAATATATAGTCAATTGTGCATATTCCAACTGAAGCAGTTTACAGTTGACCAAAAAATGAGCACAAAAAATCTTATGTAATAAACAGAAAGAATATTTATATCTTTCCATATGTTTTATCTCCAGGGTTTCTGCAGAACTGGTTTTTGAAATATTGTGTTTCTGCTGATTCTTAACCTGAAAGAATGAACCAGGATAAAAACATCAGAAAAAATTGGAAAAAAACAAATGACTGATAAATAATGAAAGAAAAAAATATCACACTTTAAGACCCTCTGTTTGTTGAGTACATAAACAAATGAACATCAATGAAAATTCTAATTAGGCTTTCCATCTATTGTCCAACAATCGGTATTTATATTGCAAAAATTGCAAGTACACTGAAGAGTTTTTGTTTCTTTTTGCATGGCATGTTTAACATGTGAATGGCTATAATATGCCAAAATAATGTGAGCTAAGTGACTATCCTATGAACACCAATGACCCTAAGATTACAACACTCCACCAAATGAGCTACTGTGCTTTCACACAGTGAGACAAGATTGCATATATTTAATTCTGTGCCAATAAAAAAAAGAGATTTATTATGCATTGACAAAAACAAATACAGCAGAAGATATAAATGTCAGTATCTCAATTAGTGTGACAATATTAGCAGTATTATGAATCTTTTGATTGCAACCAAGTTATACAAAACAGTTAGACAACACTATAAAAAGATTAATAGCTATTATATTATGAACATTTAGCTATTACCATAAATTATTATACAGATATTAAGCTAATGTGAGGGGATTTGCCTTTATATTCCAAAAGGGAAGATATGATGACAATTTTATTGATTACAAAATGGTAGTGGTGGGGGGTATATGCAACTTTCACTGATTCCTTGGTAGACTGAATTGTTCTTTCTCTTTGTGCACAAAAGAAAAAGCAATTATCCATAGAAATATGCAGGTGAAACAAATGTTTCTATTATTTAAAACATTTGATCACTTTATCAAATGGCACATCTTAGTAGCTTCTTCTCATACCACTATGGACACTAGGGAATTCTTCATACTGTTCCCAGGATTCTCAGCATATTTTGAGCAGAAAATCAGGCACATCATTTTTCTTCAACATGGTATCTATGCTGAACTAGTTCATGTGGACGCTACTTACAACGGAAATATAGAGTGAACTAAGGGAGCTGTTAAATATGGACTCAAAGAGTCACTTTGCTTACAACAGTTAATCCAAGCTTTTTTCCTACACTGTTCCTTTGGAAACTCATGAAAGTCTATCCCTTGGCCTTGTACATGCTTACTACTGCAACCCAAGGCAACAAAATACAACATTATACCAATATTGCTGGCAAATCTTCAATGTCAATCACTATAATTCTCAGGCAGTAGGTATAATGTCATCAGCAGAAATTGCCAATTAACTGATATTTTTTCTGAACATTTTTACATAGCATTTTGGATTATTTTTGTGCATGTTATAAATTCGGAATTATACTGAAAGAGTGATTAACAACATATTATTTTTGAAATCTGAGATTTCAATTTCTTGTTTATAATACATTTTAAGAAAATAAAAACAAAATTGGGAATTAGATATTGTAAATAACATTACACTAATAACTAAATGTACGTAATTTGTTGTAGGTAAGATTTTAACACATATGACTTTAAGCTTTACTAGCAATCAATTTTCAAGTTTTTAATCACCTTAGAAAATGAAATAATTTAAAAGAGACTATACTTCATATATTAAAAGATAAAAAAACCAAATGTAAACAGTATCAAAATCAAATGAAAAGGATACATAAGTAAAATTTTGCCTTATATCATTGAAAAACTTAAAATAAGTCAAGAGAAGTAAACAGGAAGTAAGGTTTTAATAATGCTCTCTGATTTTGTGATTAAACAGACTTTAAAAGTACTCTCAATAATGAATACATGTCAAGACATAAACACACAAGCACAACTTTTCTCTAAGTGCATTACAATAATATTTAATGTTTGATAATTTGTATACTTTTTAACTTTCCAACCAATAATGTGATCCAAAAAATTAAACAACCTCAGCAAAGTCTGTCATGTGATGTTGGGAAGACTTCNAAAAAATTAAACAAACTCAGCAAAGTCTGTCATGTGATGTTGGGAAGACTTCCTTTTTTTTCCCCAGGCCCTTCTAGGTTTGAAGAAGACATACCGTCCTGTCCCTTGATAGAATTTGATAGATAAATGTAATATTTGTCTTAGGAAAATAATGTTTTCAATAAAAATCCCCTGCAGGATTGTTGATGTTGGGCAGGTCTAATGTGCCCTTCCACACATTATATCAGGTGCCTAATGAAGATAACATCTCTGCCCTGACATGTATCCCATATGAGATGTGTCCCATGATGATGTTTCAGCTGAGAATGTCTTAGAATTTTTAAAATAGTACAGTTAACATTTATTTTAAAAATAAACCTTGTATTTGAATAATTATATACATTAATGGTATGATTTTATTTTGTGTCTCTTTTGTTGGATACCTACACTTACTTGGCAATAAATAGCCTGAAGGTAATGATGTGCCATTAAATCCTATACATACAAAATTCCTTGAAAAATGCACAACCACTTGCAAAGTTGGGTTGTAAAACCCTTGTAACCCTGATTCTACTGAATATATAAACAACTATAGCCCTGAATTAGTTGGACATTCACATTACTTTTGTAGCCCTAAACTTGTTGGACATACAAACTTCTGTAATCATCAACCTATTGAGCATACAATCTTATGCAGCTCTGAATTATTTGGACACACAAACTGCTGTAGCCTGCAGGACATTTCTGCAGACCTTAATTTGTTGAACATTCACATTTTGTAGCAAATGGTGAGATTCTACAGTAAAAACAAAGTGAACTGACCATGGATCTAACTAAACATGTACAGCATATATGAATGGCAGCTAGGAAAACATAATACTTTGTGTGAACTAGGGTACTACTATGTGTGCACAGTGACATCTGACTATCCAAATGTCACAATTGGTCAGCAGTTTTGAAATTTACTTCTGGTGGTTTGATAATGTCTACAATGAGTCAACATGCCCTATTATTACACTGATGACTCAAATGAGATAGTCCTACGATACGGATGCTGGGCTGGTAACGGTAACTCTCTCCTTACTGGAGACATTAGTGGTCCTCTACGGAAAACATGACTAATAGGGGACATCGGTGATGTAGGAGATACTGGTGATTTTGACGATTCTCCATGCTGTGGTGTGGAGGGTGTGTGTTCTGCCTCACTTTTTGACCTGGTCCGTTTGGAAGATACCCGTCTTGAAGACACAACCACTGAATCATCATGGTCATTCATGGGAGAAGTTGGAGATGAATTTGTACCAAGAGTACGGATTTTTGCAAATAATTTCTTGGGTCTGGAAACTTTACTTTTAGAGGACAAAGGTCCAGTACTTGCCCCAGTTGCACCAATTTCAGAATTTTGATAAGATAATGAATCTGATCCACTGCTAATGTTCTCTTGCAGAGGAATGTTGTCCATTTCATTTTCATTAGGTCGCATTATCCCAACTTCATATGCTACAATAGATGCATGATCCAGTTTTCCTGGTGCTTGTGACATCTTCTCAACAATTTCTGAATCCCTCTTTGTCTTTTCCTTCTGAGACAAGCGTCTCCTTGCATACAAATCTGGATTTTCAAGAACTTTTCTCTTGGCATCTGTTAAAGACAGAACATGCTGCACTAATGCACCACATAATTCCTGAGCTGAACATTGTTCCTCTGTTAGCAACTCAAATTCATGTACAATTCGTTCCATTTCTTTCAACGCATAGATATGCCTTTCTTTGGGTTCCATTTCTGGTTTGTGATTAAAATAATAATCTTCTGAGGTAGTTGCTTCATTGAAATTCACATCATTTCTTTTAGGTTCAGCAATTTTTGTAACAACAGGGTCAAAATTGTCAGAAATGCCATCTGTGGCCAGAAAAATGATATCTCCTGGATTGGTAAAACTTAATCCATATGTCATGTTCCGTAACTCTGGATTTATGCCATCAACAGGTCCTAAAGCACCACCAGCATCCCGAATATCGCGTTCTGTGGAGACATCATGAGATCCAAGAGTTATCTCCCTTATGCCTTGATTCTTACTGAACACGTAACCATAGCTGTCACCAACATTTAAACAACATACTGCAAACTGTTCAGAATTTCTTACAGGACAAATGATGCATGCACAAAGGGTTGTCAGTCCCCCTTCCTTCTTTAGAATTAGTTTGTGAGCCTCATCGAACGACTCCTTCAACAAGTCAAACACTTCCTTAAATGGAAATAAAAAAACAGATAATGATAGTAAATGTAAATTTCCCCCCAGATTACAAAAGACTCCCATATTATCAAGCCTGGCTATTTATTAAGGCACAAACTAAACTTTAACCTTGACTTTAGTCTTGGGTGCAGGTGGCAGTACACTTTATACCAATGGATAAGCACACAGATGCCCAAGTAAACATTATTTTCAGCTTCTAACAATATAGCAAAAGTAACTAAACTGGACACTGTTGGGTCAATACATTCTTTACATATTACAGAGATTACCCATTAGAAGATGCTAAAAAAATAAACCAATGTCAATAGTCAATGCAAAACTTTAGTTTGCATTTTGTTTTTATTTGGTCACTTTGTTAAAGATACATTGTTGTTTGGGTTTGATGCCATTTCTCAGCACAAGATGGGCCATACATGGCAGCCAGTATAATTGATGGAGGAAGATACTAGGAAAACACTGGTAAGAACCACCAACCCACAGGAAAGATACAATAAAGATTGAAAATAAATATTTCACACTGTATGGGAGAAGAAATGAAGTCAATGAAACAAATTTATACGTGTTATACAGTGCATGCTGTCAAATTGTCATATAGTACAAGCTATCCAGGTGTCCATCAATTATACCAGCAAACATCCCTAGTAACACTAGCTAAGCACAACAGGTGTAATTATATAATAATAGATCAGGCTGTTGTTCCATGTTCATAAATTGTGTATTACATGTACAACAAAAAATATTATTAGAATGATTTGTGCATCTAAATGCCACAGTCATTTAAAATATTGTCCTTAAACTTTTCTGACTTCAGAATTTCAAACAAGCTGTTAAAGTGACCGTCATTGTTCTACCGGTACTCTAAACCATTTGAAACACTGAATTCTTGAGATCATAACAGTTTTCTGCAACAGAAAACCTGCTCACAAATTTATGGTAGGTCATAATTACTAAAGGTTTCCCAAAGTCTCATATTCTTTCCACTGTCATTTTCATTCACTGGAATTTTAACGCAGTTATTAAAATTTTTGATTTTAATAACTTTACATCTGAACTTTCCTTGAGTTCATTGCACTTTGATAAACTTCATAAAAAAGTGACATCATATGGATAATTTCAAAATGTACACATCATTTTAAACTGTACTGTAAACATTTTCACATGAACAGACTTCATTAAAAAAAGTACATACATGTGTCGTGGTTGGCTGATCCCCATCCTTGAAGATTCTCTGATTCAGATAATTCATGCTGCCATATAAAGCACACCTGGCTGCAATTCGAGATTTCTCCCCCCAGTTCACGCCATCAGCAATCAACATGATACAGTTGTTCTGCCGACAACAGATAGCAAAAGCATCTGCTATTGGATCCCCTGAAATAAAACACTGGTACAAAATGTGGCTGATATTCTCATTAGGGAAATGATACTACATTCAGTGTTGATGCTAGAAAAAGAAAAGGTCAACATACCTCTCAATGAACAAAATGTTGCTGAGCATGTGAAATTCTTGTAAAAGGTCACTAATATTGCATCAATTTATAGAAGAAAATGCAAATCTAGCTATCAAAATTTACATATTAAAAAATTATTCATATATCTGCTTTTAAAGAATTTTACAAAACTGTCAAAACATTTTGGAAATTTGTGCATTTGCTGTCATTGAATATCATAGGGTTATTATTTCATACACTGCATCAAGAATAAGTAACAATTGAAATTCTGAAATTAGAATAATCCCTAAAACTCTGAAAGAATTTAGATATAAGTATTTTTAATATGCTGAATCTTTAACATATTTAGACTTCCCACCACACCCTTATTCTAAACATTTACTTTAATCAACAAGTCTATCAAGTTTTCAGATTAAAGTCTTTCTATACTTGGTCATCTGCATGAAACCAATTGACATCCCATTACACCTACTACCACATGCTTTAAAACAAATTCTTACCCCAAGCATGTAAAATTCAATACACATACACACATATTTTTGCCTAAAATAGCAGATTCCTCTTAAGCAACTATCAATAAATAAAACTTGTTGGTCTATAAAATGTTTGTTTTTGTTGCTGTTTGAGATACTTAATAATCTGTTTGGGATACTTGACAATATTCAAATGCCATGTTGGCACATACTAAAACTTGATTCCAGACTGTGTAAAGTAAGTAAACGGTAATGAAATCACATGCTGACCTGGAAGGAATACAGGAGTTTAACCGTAAAAAAAATTGGGGCATTGATAACAAAATTAAAAACGGGCAGAGCATAAATAAATGGCCAAGAACAAAGGTGGGATGTGCAAAGTTGGGGTGGGGCACCATGGCCCTACGTATATGCTTAGTTGGACAGTGAATCAGGTACAAATTGCTTTTAAACTCTTTGCCTATTGCAGGTACTTACTGCCCAGCCTACTAAGACTGATAAGAAGCCTGCCTTCTAGCAGCTGTTTGTAGGCTGAACTCCAGAGCATCATAATGGCTGCTTGAATGAGAGCTTCTTGAGCTAGTGCACATGCTGGCGACATTTTCTATGTCAATCTTGTCCCATGCAACTATGTAATTTAATGAAAAATAAAATATCATATACTTACCAATATTTTCTGCCACTCATTTCCACCGACAAGTACATATAATCAAAAGGAATCAATGTTTATATTCACATATTCATAATAAAACAATATACCTCAAGGTATCTGTTTGTGTTTATAATGTATATTAGACTACTTTTCTCACCACTATTATGTAAATCAACATGTCCACTATTTTACTGCAGATTTGGTA
>QKMX01349767.1:7096-20203 GCA_003401595.1 Venustaconcha ellipsiformis
GTATTTAGAATTGCTTCTCAGGATAGAATGGGTTAAATGATTAAATTAACTCTCCTGTCATGTTACTCTAGGATGGGAAACACAACATTATTGTATATCATAATGCATGATCAGGTCAATCAGTGCTGTTTTGCTCCACTAGTACAAGCCCTGATATGTTGGCACATTGTGCAATGGCAGATCAGGATCTATACTTTTGTAACAGTACACAGGGATAAATATTCTACAATTTTAATTTTGTTCTGACAGCTTTGATGACAAAAAGGATTTGGCCTTCAACTTTGCGTACGGTTTGGAGAGTCGGAGGTGGGACTTTGGCAGCTGTGAGAATGACATAATTATTCTCTACTCAGAACTTGATGGCATGGTGAGCAAAATTTGAAAAAAGAAATGTCAAGAAATTAATTATATTGAAATTTCCCCAAACTGCCCACTCAGTAATTTGTCATTTTATGCAAACTGGTCCCAAAAAAAGAACTTTTTGCTACCCCCAAAAATCTAAAAATACTGGATAACAGTTGTATAATGGCTCAAAATGTTGGGCTTGATAGTGTCAGTTTAGGCTAGTTTTGCAGCACTTTTAATTTCTTATATATCATTGGTAATGTTGAGCATAACAAAATTACCACTTTATAGAAGATATCTACTTCATTCTGTACCGGTCAAGTTTGAAATAGGCACTTCCCATACTCCTAGTCTGTTTAAATTTAAATCTGACAAGCCTGTCTTCTTTTAGAAAAAAAGAATGGACAGCATAAACATTTCATAATGGAGAAAAATTTCCAAGTTAGGACAAGCTAAAGCTAACATGCTTATCGCAATTATTAAACCATCTTTTCATAGCAAAGTTTATATCATAAAAAAAAAATAATACAGGCCAATAGTAGAAAAAGGACACATGTCATGCAGCATGAATTAAGGTTAGATTGAAAATATTATAATAAAAGTCATAAATTCAGTATAAGCAACTTATTTGCAACATAATATGTTGCAGCCTTTTTGCTAAATACTTTAAAAAATGTTATGCCGGTAAAGATCTTGTGATTTACGGCACTATTAATTAAATTTATTTTTTTCTCACGTGGCTATATAACCAAGTCAGCTTATGGTGTGGTCACTCTTCACAGTTACTATTTACAACTTGATCTGCCTTGAGATATGGCCACAATTACTAATAGAAAATCCTTTAAATAACTTCATTTCAAAACCACTTGAACAGAATTTGACCAAGTTTGACTGCAAGCGAACTGGCATGATTATAGTCTTACAAATTTGATTAACTGATGCTATTATACTTTCAGATATGACTGTCATTATTAAAATTGGAAAAATATTTTAAATAACTTTATTTAAAAAATTCTTTCAAATTTGTTCCATTGATGCACCATCATATATTGCCAGCATTACTAAGAATAGATGTTTAAATTACTGCAAGCTGAATTTGATCAAAAATTTGATAGAAACATTCCAGTATTCCAGTAGTAAGGCTGTCCGATATATATGCAGCTGATGCCAATTTGCATTCAGACATAGCCAGAATTACTAAAATTGCAAGATGTTGTAAACAGCTTCAGTTTGAAAACTACTTAACAGAATATAACCAAATTTTTATAGAAAGTATTATGCATGAAGGGCTTTTAAGTTTATGCAAAAGATACCAGTCTGTTATCAAATATGAACATTTTTTCTGAAAAATAGAAAACTCTTTAACTTCACTTTACTAGAATTTGACAGCATTTGACATAAAGTTCTCTGTTTTAAACATCTTGCAGATTTAGGCAAATGGTGCTATTTTGCAATCCAGTATGTGTGAGTTTATTAACAGTAGAAAGGATTTTCACAACTTTATCTCCTCAAAAGATTGGTGAACAGAATTTGACCAACTTAGACAGTGTCTTGACATAGGTGTCTTTCAGTATTGAACAAAACAATGCCATTGTGCAGTCAGATAACCAAAAATAGATGAAGATACCAAAAGTTCAGAAACCTTGAAACATCTGATTTTATGCTGTGCAAATGACAACAAAACTTTCTTGTTGAGTAAAGCAAGGAAAATATCTTGTGAGACTTTGCAATCACAGGTTTGCAATTATGCAGAGTTCTCCCCCTTGCAGAAAATTATTTAAACCAAATGTTATTTTTAGAATACAAGAAACATACATTTTGATAGAACAAGTTTTAACACATTAAATATAAAAATCAATAATGTATAATTTAAACTGATGAAAAATATAAAATAACTAAATAACAAGAAGCACTCTAAGTTGATATATATTTATATGTTTATAAGACTAGTTTCTAAAATACCAGTAGTTATTCTAGACTCATATACAGGAGTACCAGGTTTGATTCCAAGACCAGGCTGAGTTGGCTGCTATATGTTCATCTACGGGCAAGGCACTTTACAATAAAGTCACTATATGAAGAATCTTAATGCAAGCGTATCCAAACCAAACCAGAAATGTTGTTTTGCACTTCTTCAATAAATTTTTGGAATTTGCTAATAATGCAGACCATAGCTTTTAGACTGATAGACAAAATTCATTTTTAATACACACCAATAAATGTGTCTAAGTATCAGACTTTATTTTATTACAGATTTAATTATATGTAAGAAAAGATTTGTTTTCAAAAGAACATATTTCTTGTGACACAATGTCTAAGTTTATGAATATATTTGTAGATATTTAATTCTAAAAACTTTACCACATTATCATTTTTTGCATAGTTTTGAAGCATGTTCAGAAAGTGATCAAATAGAATATATCCCATAATATTTCTTGGACCAGGAGTCAAGAATAAAATTGCCATGTGACTGAATTTCTAAAGTCTCAGTGGAGAAGAATGAAATAAATTCAAGTAATGTATTGAAGTAACTTCTACTCAGACATTTTTTAAAAAGCAAAAAAGTTGTAGTCTGCAATTCTCAGTAGCACACCATTTTAGTCACATGATATTTAGTTCTATTTGTCATTTGTAAATTTGTTTTAGGTATAAATGGAATGATGGATAATAGTTTTTTCCACCAGTAGCACACTTAGATAATGAAAGTGATAAAATTACTAGATTTATGGACTCAACTGAAAAAGCTGGTAAAACCCACAAAACCAATGACAAAAGTGAAAACTTCTAATGAAAAACTGTTTTCTACAATGGTGAAAGAAAAGAAGAAAAACATTATTGTATCCCCAAGAAATAACTTGAAAACTTTAAATTCACACAGATGGAAGACATTAGAGTGGTGTAAAATGTTAAACTTTCACTTTTTTACACTGTGAGGGATGATCAGAGGCATCAAGAAGGAGAACCCCAAAGAAAAGATTACTTGGTTTTTCATGCAGATAACATATAAAATAGATAGCTCATTTAATTTTTGTTTGGCCCATTATTATTTTAATATATACACTTATCTTGTATTATCTTGATTTATGGGGTGAGGACTTTCACAGTGATTGTACATTAGTTTGGAGATGAACTTTGATGTTAATGTTTTGTTTTATTAACTTCTACTTCAACAATATGGTCAGATACATTTGGCCACAGAGTTATGTTTCTTGTTATGTAGATACACATTGATGTACACAACATAATTTCAACAAAAGTAAGTGTGATTTAGCTTTCATTCATCCTTGACCTGACTTGCAATAACATTTTCATTTGCCTCACTTTCTTGTGTACTGTTAGCTAGCGAGTCATGTAAATTTATGGAACCATTTTGTTGCGTAAATTACCAGATCACCAAAGTAGGTTAATTTGACCTAGATTTTATGCTTCTGTGATTTTAATTGTGCATTTTGGTCACGTTCCTCTGAACAATTTACCATGTTGATGTGTGTTTGGATCACTGTGACCAATTTTTCATTTCAAAGCTCAGGGGTGGGCTCCACTTGCAGTCCATAGCTAGCTTCCTGCTAAAACAGAAATGTACAGAATATACTTTGTTGCTTTTGTCAAAATCCTGAATAATAATGATATTAAGTGTGATCTGTTTATATAGTACTAATATTTGGATATGGTTGACAGTTTTGATGGAATAAATATGGTATTTCAGATTTACACACTGGCAGGCAGCACAGCTAGAGAAAAGCTGTCATTGGCCAAGGCTGGTGAGATCCAGGGGTCACTACTGCACTTCTTCCAGCCTGGTGGAAATGTTGGTCATGGATTAGCATCCATGGTCTTGAACTACATGTAAGTTTCTTATGTCAATATTTCTTCCAGTGGTACCTGCCATATAAATCTGCTTATGGATGAGCACTTGTAAAATGTTGGAGTATTCAACGTCTTGAAAGGTCCACAGTTTTACAGAATTAAATGTCCAAGCAAACACTGAAGCACTTCATAATTTTTATTGTTATTCATTACCTTATGCTACTCTACTTTGAATATTTAGCTCTCAGTAACAGTCATTACATAGAAATATATCAGAAATATCCTGTCACTAACTGTCCATAAAATAATAGCTGTGTGAATATTTGAAAATTCATCCACTTTGCAAAGGTTTAAGATTATTAACTCTTCTTAAATACACAGATTAATGCATATATTGATTGGTGAATTTGTCAGTATAACAAAATGTTTATGATTGCATCAGTTTTCTGCAACAGAAACCCTACATTGTCTTTGCTGTAGCAATTGTATGGCCTGTTTTCCTTCATTGGTCTGTTAAAGCAAGATTGTTTGAGACTCCTCCTCTACTCTAAGGATTATCATGAAACTTTGTATGCACATATTCCTTCCAATGTCCATTCTGAGTGAAAATAATGCCACGCAGGCATCCAGTATTGCTGCTTCTTCTGATTGAATGGTATTTCATTGACATACATCAGAATAGTGCTGATATGACTCTCTGTATGGCCACAACAATGGCCACCTTTAAAATTTATTTATCACTCAAGAAAATCAGACATGGATTCAACACTTTGCAGTTAAAAAGAAGAATTAGTCTTATCTTAAATTCCTGAAAACTCTTTTCAGGCAGTAAGGGACTCCTGTTCATTCAGAGAAATAAATAATTGATTCCTTTCTGGTATTTAATAAAGGTCGATTAAAATCTGACAAATATATAGCAGTTAAAAGATAAAAACTGGTGTAATTCCACATTAGGAAATATAATAAATATTGAGTCTGCAGTTTAGTATTCAGACAAAATTAAATGGGCATTCTTTTTTCTTGATGTTTGCTTAGTGTTTTGGTCAATACAAAAGAAATGCTTATGAGATTAATTGGAGAAAAAGTCTGTTAAAAATGACGTAAAATGTATAATACTAGTAGTATTATTTATTTTCATAACAGAATATAAACCAGTCCTTTCTTTGAGCTCAGTTGATCCACATTTAACTGTATTAGTGAATGATAAGTGTATGATTGTATATTTCAGTGCAGTGCTGAGAGATGAGTACTTCAAGCCATCATGGACAATAGATGGTAATGGTGCAGCATCAGTCCAACATGTCATTGTCTTGCCGCTTGCTGTTATAGGCCTTTATAGAGTCTTCCAGTTTCTGTTAAATTAGAAAGCACAAGTTAAGTTTATTGTTCACATTGACTCGAAAACTTTCTGTGCCAGAAGTAACATTTTACAAGTGTTAAATTGTATAATCAGATGGTGATTGTTAACATCATGTCATTCATGGGTGGAAATTAGTTTGTTATTAATGAGAGTCAAGTTTTGTCTTGCCTGCTCAAGGAAGTGAGCTGTAGGGATTACTATCATTAGCTGCACGGTGGGTTGATATTATTTAATCTCAATTGAACATGTTTTTCTGTTGCAAACCAGGTTTGATTCCACAATCAGATGAACACTTTTGCCATGCTTAGTACCCTTTCTACTGAAATATTTCTAAATGTATTTGTGTGGTAACTCTTAAATTAGTCTTATAACACTCACTGATCTGAGACAAATTTACTTGATTGTGAATTAATTTATGTTTTTTTTAATCAGTCTGGGTGTATTTATTCATACAACTTTCAGAGTGTCTTTATTTAAATAAGGTAAATTCTGAACCAGTTATGTGTGTTTCAAACTGCTTCTATATGATTATGAGCATCAAAGGTCAAAGAAGGCCATGGATACTAAAAGGGAGAAAACTTGTGAAATCATAAACTTGAATCCTAAAGGTGTAATCTGTACAATTGGATGGGGGAAGTGGTTTATTTACAGCTACAAAATATAGAGAATATTGTGAAAAGTTGTCTTCCATTGCTGCAGTCAAATGACTTAAATATGATAACAATAGGTTCAAGCAATTGGTTAAAATGCAATGACTAAGAGCATGGTAAGAGTGTGTGTCATTGTATGGAGTTTATTTTTGTAGGCAAAGTCCAAATTTTACAGAAGATATATTTTGAAAATATACACAATGCAGTCTTTACTTTTGATGTTAAAATGCAACTTTTTATTTTCTTTTTGATCTTACACAAATTGTACTAATATGAAAACTTATTATTACTGGTAGATTAGAAATAATTTGAAAAGTGTTTTGAGATTGCCCCTACCGTGTTTAGTTCATGGGATTTAGAGAATATTAAATTGTCTGGATAAAGTGCCTTCTTTATCATAGCTGTTACTTTTTTAATCCTTGTTTATAGTTGTATTTATGGACAGTTTGTTAAATATTTTTAGAAAACTTGAATTGCAGTTACAACAGATTCATATGTTATGAAGTTTTATATCACTTAAATGCTATTTTTCTGCCATTATTGCGTATTCCTGTAACCTAGAACAATAAGGACTCATTGTTCTGACATATTTTTATAGACTTTGAAATTGGTCACGATACCAAGGAAACAAAATTGGAATGCAAAATTTATGATGAGAAAGAAATGCAGAAAGTGTACAAATAAAATGAATGTGGTATGAAGGAGTGGACAATGCAAATGCAAAATAGTTTGCAGAATGATTGATGATAAAGAAAACACAAAAATATTTTTAACTGTTTCAAGCTGTTGATTAATATCCACCATTTAAATCCTAGGATCAGTTTCTGTCTTCTTTACACCGACAGTTTTAACTACTTACAAGTCATGAAATTGGTCTAAAAATTGCCATATATTATCTCCAGTAGTTGTGTCTGTACAATTTTATTTCGGTGAATTTAAATAAGAAATAAAATTGCTGACTAATATTTCTAGAACTGAAATTTACATTTATTTGCAGTTATGGTTACTGTACATATTTGCTTATAAGTTGATCCCCCTTTTTTTTAGGGTCACAAACAGCCAGTTTCTCATTGACCCTCCAATAAGTCAGGGTATATTTTCCAAGACAGATCATCAGAAGGGTTGACTTGTCATCATTAAGTCAGAGTTACACTTTGGAAAAATAAATGGGCCAAACAGGATAGATGGATATAAAAAATAATGACAACACCAGTGTAATATACAATTATATTATTGAGTGAACATGTCACAATGAAATTGGCAACTTTCAGTTTGTCCTAATTAAATCCACTTTAACACATGATGCTTGACATGTTAAATCCATTTTATGAAAAATCCATGAATTTAATTACAAGACACATAGCGCAATAAAAATAGTTCAGAATCATCCGGTTCACAATATCCCATATGTCAACGCCACGTGTCTTAAAAATAAATGACATTCAAATAAATTATTAAAGTTAAATCCACATTTTTATGATTGACAGAATCCTATAAATGTTACTTTCTAATGTCATCTGTTAAAACATCCAAGAATTCATAATGATAAATTTATGAAATCCTCATGAAATTATCATCTAGTCATCATAAATATTGTCCAACACTATTTATTTCACTTCAGTGTTGTATGTGGGTACTTATGCTGAGACTGAGCATGGACTGTGTAAGTGACTTTGATTATGCAGTCTGTAGAATCTATTAAAGGTTGGAGCATGGACTGTGTAAGTGACTTTGATTATGCAGTCTGTAGAATCTATTAAAGGTTGGACCATGGACTGTGTAAGTGACTTTGATTATGCAGTCTGACTTTGATTATGCAGTCTTTAGAATTTGTTAAAGGTTGCAACTTAAGAGGTGAATTTTGTGGCAAGATCATGGAATTCAAACAACCACCTTCTGTTATTTGGCCCTGAGCATTATCAAACTCATAGCTTGATCAAAGGGCTGTCACTTAGGAAAGTGGAGGGTGCTGTCTTTACAAGCTAAGGGATTAAGGTCAGACATTCATAGGTAGTTGAGGAACTCTACTTGGCACTGAACAAGTGCATGTATTAAATTCATGACATGATCAAAAAAAAGTGGTCAACATGAAAACAGGTACTGCCATTACAAACCATGGACTTATTGGGTCATATGCAGTGGCAGAAAACTAAAATTTGGGAAATTGGGAATTATGGTAAAGAAATATACTAACTAAATCAAAACTTGTATTTCATCAAACACAGTGTTTAAACAGCAAAACATAATGATGTAAATACAGATTGTTGGACTTGTACTAAAATGGAAGCAATATACTTGCTATAAAATGCCAATTGAAAACAACATTAACAGGTACTTTCCTTTTTGGTGTGTAGTAAATTGAATTTATCTGTAATATTTTCAAATGATTAAGATCCAGATAACTGTAGATGCAAGTATGTCATGAAACAGATAAACACAGTTCTTACTACTTACATATTTCTGAATGGGAAGTGTCATGAAAACATAAAAATATTTGATTAAACATGGCAAACATCTAGAGTTTTTTGACATAACCCAAAAGTTGTCAAGTATTTTTGTATATTAGCTCAAAACATGACCCCTACGTTGCATGAATCAGATTTTTAGTAAAGAATCAAATATTGTTTTATAGGCTGGTATAGATGGTAAACACTTATTAAAATACCTCTTTTTCTATTTTATGCATTTTTTAGGTTTTTTTATACACTTACAAAAAGACAATGTATAAAAGTAAAAATTCTTTCAGTTGAATAATATTAAAAACAGAAATCTGGACTTTAGCAATGCATTCCAATGAAACAAAAATAAAACCATATGATGCATAAACACAAAATTAGAATGCATTTCTAAGACTATAAACAAAAATTTATAAGACGGTAAATGAAATGCAACTGTATACAATGCAAATGAAATACAGAATGAATAAAAATGAAGTAAAAATGAAATGCAAACAAAATGCAGATTTCATAACCTTACCCATTTTACTGACTAATTACTAAAGAAGACAGATTTGTGGCTTAGATTTTGGTGAAGTGACCATTTCATTGTCTTGGTCGCTGTTAGTTGAGTTAGTTTAACCAAATTTTACAGAGTGCATTTTCATTTAAAGGTTTTTGAATTTTATACAAAAATACTGATCTGCCTCGAGATATAGCTGAAGAGATGGAAGAGGAGAAAAAAATTAAATTAACTTTTTGTCAAGAACAATTAAAAAAAAGACATTTTCTTTCTGAGAACATTATACCAGCTGAGATTTCTTGGCCAACTGCTATTGCATTTGGCTATATGTATAAATCGGTTAGCCATGTGAGTGATTTCAAATCCACTTGAGTCTCTTGTCTAATTAATATTTATGAAAAATGTTTATTTTATTACAAGATAAGATAGGAAATTCAAGACTGCAGTCAAATAAATTGGTATACATTTTTAGATAATTATTGTGAACAGCTATGCAAATATCTCAGTAATAATATTTTGACATTACATTGTAGTGTAAGCATGTATTTTACTCATTTATTTTGCAGGGTATTGCTCGTATTTTCTTTCAAACAATTTTAAAAATTGTGTTCAAAATGTTATATATTGCTTTTTTTGTTTACTTTGAGACTTTAAAGTTTCTGTATCAGATCTGACTTTTGTTGCAGCCATGATAAGTGCATATATATATAAAATTTATCTTTTCCTAGGCTGATTAGAAAGATTTAGATGGTTTCTTTTGATTTACACAAATCTTTTATTACTTACTACATGACAGATACACTGGCATTAAGTTTTGACATGAAAAAGTGTCCATTTCTATATTGGCTTCCTAACATTAACCCATTGCTAATATTGCTGATCTTTCTTTTTTTATTTAATTCTTAAAGATCCAAAACATTCTATATTAGTTCTGAAAACTGAACCTTAAAGGTTGATTTTAAAATATGTTGTTCCAAATTATATTTATTAAAAGATAAATAACTCGTGTAAGATGTCAGGGATCACATACTACCTTGATTCTTATTATGCTTTTTTTTGAATGTTTATTTTTTTTCTTCCCCATTTTTTACTGATGTGAAGCTTGATTTATGTTGTATATGATAATTTTTATTCCTTATTTAACTATTATATATGACTGTTATATACCAAGTGTTTGTGTGTTTAAGAGTGTGATTGTTCCATCTAATATCCTTTAACAATTTGAGTATATTAATATGCATACTACTCTAATATGCTTACCAATTTGAGTGTATTCATATTATTGATGCAAATGCTAGCTAATGTGCAATATCATAAAAGTTGTGTAATATATTTTCGTATTGTAGAATAATGTGCTTTGTGTATGCTTTTTTTGTATGATGTAACACATTTTTATCAAAATATTGCTATTTATTTGTATAGACCCAAATGTACAGACTTTGTAAGGTATAATTGCAGATTTATATCCTGCACATATTGTTCGCTACTTTGTATTTTCATAATCTTACATAGCCATGTAATGATACAAAGATGTTAAAACTCATGGATTTGTAAATTACTCTCTTGTACAAATATAATATGCAGTTATTTTAGATCTACTTATAGTGTTGTTAAAAGAAAACTACAGTTTTTCTTCTGTTGTTAAAAAAGTGTTTTTGATTGATTTTAATGTTAATATATAACTTTATATTTACCATTGACATCAGAGGCACCATTTTTCACTAAAAGCTCTCCAGAAAAATAGAGTTAACCCTGCAACTCACAAAGGCACCTTTTGATGACTCTATCACATTGTGATATTCCATATATGCATAACTGGATGCATGTGCACCATCTGCAAAAAGTGCATTTCATTGCCCACAGCAAACATTTAAGATGGTTTTTTGCAGCACCACCATTGGGAAATATCCTCATTGTAACTATAGCCGGTAAGGAATTTGTTCATGATGTCTCATCTCATATGCTAATTAAAAATAGTGATGGGATCAACTGCATCATAGCCAGACATGGAGGCAGCAGAATTTGTTAGCAGTTTCTACAGAGTTCATAAGATAAGAATTACAACTTTGAAGGATCATAAATTTTCCAAACTGCAGGCCCAGAAACCTCATAAACTTGCATAATAAAAAGGATATCCTATTGTTGTATATTGTGCTGTAATGTATTATAATTTAAAAACAGAAACATGCAAAATAAAAAGCTTAAGAAAATAAAATCATTTTAAGGTTGGACAAAATGTTGCACACAGTTCATGTTAGAGGTGTTTCTCTCGGGTTTTGAAAGCAGATCAAAATTTATTCTTTGCAAAATATTTAGGCTGCTATAAAAAACAGACTTAGCTCAAAAACCTTTGTACAGGTCACAAATAAATGAAGACTAAAATGGTCCAAATTTAAGTTGAGCTGAGCATATAAGACTGGTAAAATTTCATGGCTGATTTATTGGTATGGGTTAGCAAACTGCATTGAGTGGCTTAGGCACATGTGTTCTGATGGCCCACACAGCAACAGAAATTATGAGATAAAGTGTTAAAAGAGTATTATCATGGATTTCTTACTCCTGCTCATTCTTTGCCTTGAAGTTGACAAAAATATTCACTGGTACCCTTTACTGTACAGTTTTCTGCAAACTAAATGATTGTAGCTTGAAGTTTTATATATCAATCACCATGAATTGAAAACATGTTCGAGGCAGCTTTTGAACATCACCTGATTCCAAATGAAGATTGAATTTTGTAAGACAGTATCATAGGAAAAGTATTGTCATAATGAGCATATCACCCTAAAATAATAGTAATATTGTTT
The DNA here is from genome assembly GCA_003401595.1 of Venustaconcha ellipsiformis. Classification (NCBI taxonomy): domain Eukaryota; kingdom Metazoa; phylum Mollusca; class Bivalvia; order Unionida; family Unionidae; genus Venustaconcha; species Venustaconcha ellipsiformis. The sequence goes on from QKMX01349767.1 coordinate 19,021, forward strand.
TCTGAGAGCTTTTATTTATAAAGCAGATTAAGACCCGTCTTCAATTATATTTTTATGATCTCTTTCCAAATGATCTCTTTTAAATTGCATCTAAATAACCAAAGAATTTTTTTAACAGGAATTATTTAATATTAAACATTTACTGACTTCAAGTTTAATTTTTTTTGTACTTGATTAAAATAAAAACTCAGAGCATTAAATTATCCTAAGTCTTTTATCCATTTATTATTTACACAACATAATGATTTTTTTAAAAAAAAAACTATTACCTTTGTTACATATACTTGTCTCTGTCCAGAGACTTGTAAAATTGTATGCAAGAAAAAATTTGCACAGGATCATAAAACCTTCTCATTGTTCAACCAATCTTCAATTGTCCCAATTTTGTATCATACAAAATATTAAAAATTTTAATCTTGTTATCAACTCTCATGATAATGGAATATTTGGGTATTGACAGAAAATTGGAGGGAACACGTGTGTCCATAGGTAAAATTTATCTTCATAAAGGAATATTTGACTCCTGGTTTAAACAGCAAATTTTCTAGTAAGAAACCTGCATATTTGCACTATATACTTTTCCTCACAATGACATTTTCACTTTTTAGTATTTTACCTTTACATAGAATGTCACCCTATAGTATATTAAACTTGTATTTTTAGAAAAATGAGTTCTACATGCAGGAAAATGTGTGAAATTATAAAAATAATGATGCAAAGAATATATTTATATTTTTCTTACACTTGTAGGCTTATAACAATGGTTTGACAATGATAAGACAAGGGTATTAACTCTCACAGGTTAAATGCATAATCTGTATGATGACAGCTATGTTACATTACAATATGATTGGACTGTATATGATCATATAGAGTTACTTTATAGTATTCTTTGGTGCAGGCATGATACATATGTACTGCTCAGGTACACGCTTTATAAGAGGGAGAAAAACTATTGATGAAGGATGCTGTTACAGGGGTGCCTTCTCGCAAGAGGGTCTTATAAAAGTGGTACCAGTTTATTTAATAAATAAAATCCATGCTAAGTTTAATATTATTATTTGAGGATTTGATAGTGTTCCATGACTGGAGGGGACAATGTCTAAGTAGAGCTACAGGAGGGAACAGTGTCTGAGTACAGTTACAGGAATAGAGTGCATAAGTAGAGTTATAGGAAGGGAAA
>QKMX01349773.1:31655-45074 GCA_003401595.1 Venustaconcha ellipsiformis
TAATGTGTCAAATGTTTTAAGCCCAACTAACAACATTCAATTAAGACAACAATTATACAGTAATTTGAGATGCAAAACTGATTCCCAGATGAGGGTCAATCTTCCAGTTATGACCTTGATTTAACTTAATTCTTACTATGAGAAAGAATTTTAAAAAAAGTTGTTAACCAAAACTGTAACCGACTCTGAAACAAGGTCAGAAACTAGATACATTGTTTCTATTAAGTGTTTATCAGTGAAATAATTTTTTATAGGTCAAACAGAACTAAACTCAGTTCTGGACAATATCAAATCCAGTAAACAAAGTTACATATCAATAGCATGTAATGGAATTAAAAGTTTTTAAATTAACAAAAATACCCCAATTAAATTAAATATACATAAGACAATATATACATAACACAATGAAAACACATTGTAAAAGTTATTTTTCATTTAACAGGTGTAGTAATAACTAGATTTTCATGATGGCCACTATGGTAACCAGATTGGATGTTTCATTAGAAATTTTAATTTATAACTATAAAGACATTATTAGAAGTCTTCTGGTGAAAACACACTGTCAATGATCAATCATTGAGAAGTAGTAATAATAGGACTGACATATTGGAGGTCAGTTGGCAACTATTTTCATTTACATCCAAAAACAGACATAAGAAGTCTTTCAGTGAAATACCCCATGCTGAAATGATCTTGTTTCAAAAGTAGCAAAAGATGGCCACTTTGGTGGCCATTTGGGATGTCTGAGCAGCAACATTTAGATTTAGAACCAATAGACCATGTGTGCATAAAGCTTGATGCAAATCCTCCAAGTAGTTAAAGAATAGTAGTGACATCAAATTTGTACGAACATATGACAGACGAAAAACCAATACAAAAGTTTTTCTGGTTTATGACCAGTAGGTCTAAACAACTTACATAATTTTGGTCTGGTTTAGTGATGTATGGCACAACATCACAAGTAGGTTTTTTAATACCAAAGCAATAGAATTAATGTCTTGAACATGGATATGCTATGGCAGCTGGCCAGGTTGATCCAATTATGATTCAAACCAATTTCCTTAAAAATCCTATTTTATTTCTGCTAATGTTCTTTTATATGGACATGTTGCTTAAGGAATCATGTCAGTGACGAAACAAACTGTTCAAGTAATATCATTTTCTAATCCAGTTACTGTGACTAACTATAATTTATGAACCTATTGTATCAAATTAAGATTGAAACTTAACATTTTAGTTACAAGATGTATTCTCTGAATACACAATCTGTGCAAGCTGAACTTTCACTCCTGTATTTTGGACTTCCCAAAATTCACTGCCTGTAAGGTAAAGAGTCTATAACTCACAACTAACATACACCTTACTGATAAATATATGGCATTCAACCCACAACATACACCTTACAGACAAATGTCATTAAACCCACAATACATACCTTACACACAAATGTAATTCAACCAGTTACTATCCGTTGTTTTCACCTGATGTCACACAATGTGTGTATTTCCAAATCCACCATTTTGAGTCTCTAAATGGTACTTAACAACATTGTTCTTCCCACATAATTATCAAGGCAAGTCTCATATTGTGCGCAAGGATATAATAATACATTACATTCTGTTGCGCATGTCAACTGCACAAGATCAAATGCTTGACTTTCCCCTTTTTTCTTCAAGTAAAACATTCACATTTCAACCATCTTTGTTATTCTTTTACAAACAAATAGATCAATCAATAAAAAGACACATAAATAAATGAATACACAAACAAGTAGAAACATGCAATGATTTTCAATTTACATGAGCTGAAATCAATCATTTAATTATAGTTCAAGTTACAAAACCAATCGTTAATATATAATTTCATATTTCTAAAAGAATTTCAAGAATAAACGGTTTTGACCTTCTATGAAAAATCATGCTAATTCACTCTTCTGTCTTTTGATATAAACCAGGGAACTTAGTTTTATTTTTATTTTCGTGCTATAGGGGTATATAATTTCAAGCATAATTAAGTAAACATCCTTATCGATAATTAAATCAGATTTTTATCTTGAATGTATTTGATAAATTGTGCTGATAACAGTTTGTTAGAGACTCAAAATGGTGGCACAAGGCATGCACATTTTGCATTGTGGTATTTGCATAAACAATCATAATGTCTGTGAAAATAACTCATATAAATAATACCGATATAAATGTCACTGAGCTTGTAACGTGCATCTCATAAATATGTCAACTAACCCATGACTAACATACAGTTTACCAAGAGCTATGTCATTCAACCACAATATACCTAACAAATGTCATTCAATCCACAATCTAGGTTTGGGTATCAGCAGCTCATTGTTACAACTCCATGTCTGAAACTATGTAACAGGAGAGAGCAAAAAACCAACAAGTTTCATAAATTCAACAAATAATTTATTTCTCTGTAATATGAAGTGAAAATTAAAAAGAACTTACAATATTGTGAATTAAATCAGAAATAATCCTAAAAGTTCTATCACAAGTCCAAACATATAAAGTTCCAATTAAATTCCAGTGGTATTCTAAATAAATTCCAATATTGTGTTGATGTGCTTGTAGTCCTAAATATGTGGATGTGCAGGTGGCTTGGAGTGTGATGATGTGCTGAGTCTTTTGATGTATCACAATAATAATATCTAAAAATGTCCTTGTCTAAATTCACTATAAGTCCAGATCAATGGTCCAGTCCAAGAATATTGAGCACTTTGTAATTTCAGTGAATAATGATCTTCATAAATAAATCAACCTAATTGAAAAACTTAACACAACAAAAAGACTAATTCTGCTTCAAGATGTTATGGAAATAATAATTAATTGTTAGATAAACAAGATTATATATCCCTCAACTTGACCTAGATTGCAATTACCATTTTCTGAAAATAGTCACTTAACTTAATTTTATATTCTAGATGATTTCAAGGTCAGAATCAAGACAATATCTTCAAATTCAATTTCAGGTAAACATTTACATTAACAATGATGTAATAATAATAATATACAATCCACAATCATAGGGAAAATGTAACTATGTCTTCTGTTGCTTACAAAATAAATGTCCCTTATCTAGTAAACTATGAACTGATTTTTTTGGACAAGGTCAAGTATAACATACAAATATACATAACAAATTCATTAAGAAAAAGACAGAAATAATATAAATTAAATACACATAACATCACTAAAAGTAAATGACGAGGACTGGGCATCAGCAGCACACTTACAGTAAATGACATGGGTTATCATCAGCAGCATACTTACAGTAGATATCTTAGACTGCAAACCAGCTGGCCACTTACAGTAAATGACTTGTGTTAGCATCAGCAGCACAATTACAGTAAATAACTAGGACTGGGCATCAGCAGCACACTTACAGTAAATGACCAAGGATTGTCACCAGCAGCACACTTACAGTAAATGACTTGGGCTGGGCATTAGCAGCAAGCTTTCAGTAACTGACTAAGGCTGGTAATCAATAGTACACTTACAGTAAATGGACTTGGGCTGGGCATCAGCAAAAAACTAAACATAAATGACTAGGACTGGGCATCAGCAGCACACTTAACAGTAAACAACTAGAACTGAGCATCTATAGTACACTTACAATAATTGACTATGGCTGGGCATCAATAGCAAACTTACAGTAAATGATTTTGGACTGGACATCAAGGGCACACTAACATTCATTACAACTGCATTGGTTTGTAAATGCAGTGAAATTTCCAGTTAAAAACATAACCTTGTGTTCAGGCTGAGTTGTGTTTCTGCATTAACTGTACAGAAATCTACTTTACACCTGATTCTTTAAATAGAGCCACATGCAAAGCAACCAATGTAAATAATGTAAGGGGAGGCATACATACTGCAGACCTTCAAAACAAAATATTTTAGTGGGGATTTTTCTTTCTGAAAATCAAATAAATTGATTTTCACAGAATCAAAAAAACAAATCTTTTAAAAATTCTTTCGCCAACTATATTTGATTTAACCTGAATAAAACTTTGTCATTTACACTAGGTCAAGGTCATTTGTGTTGCCGATAGTGTCCTTGCAATTACTGTATCCAAAAGACAGAATTATGAAAATGTTTACTAAATTGCCATTATAAATGTCATACATGGAGACACACATACCCCTCAAAATCTGACATGCCTTCCGAAGTGTATGATATTGCACAAGCTGAATGATCAAGCATTCTGTATGAACTAACCAAACTTTAGTCACTTGCTAGTTGATGAGCCATATGGTTACAAAACCAAACTGACTTAAATCTCTTAATAGCAGGGATTAGTAGAAACCTGAATGATTTAGATGTATAAGAAACTAAGATCTCTAATGAAGACCCTTATCTCTGAGCTGGGAAACTCCAAACAAATATCAAAAAAATAATGGGGCTACATCATTTTCACTGGAACTCATTTCCAATGAAATTAAAACAACAGGACAATGCATATAGTGATTGGTGATGGGTGGATTCCCAAAACTAGCATTATAACACTTGGACCTGGACCCCTAGGTTTACAATGTAAGCTGCTGTCAGTAATAGTTACCATGTGGGCCCAGGGTGGGGAAAGTAGATTCCACCTCCCCAATTGTTACTGTCAAGGTTGATGTCTTACTTTGTATAACTGCTGCACTCCTATCACTATAACCATTAACCAATGTCTTAATTTCATTTTTAAGGAACCTCTGTATTTAGCCTAACCTGTTAATGAGCATTACAATAGTTTTCAAGAAATAAAAATTGGTTACTTAAGAGTGAACAATAATGAATTAGCCACAGTGAATTTCATCCATGAAAGAATCAAATCTTTGAGTCATTATTATTTCCATCAAAACAAAATATCCTCTGCTTTGAATATTAAGCTTTTACTCAGGATATATATGTCCATTTAGATAAAAATATCAAGACAAAGCTGTGGAATGTTCAAACCTTAGATTGCCTACCACTGGTAGAATGAACTGTTTTGCATGATGATACAGCTATTATGTTGTTGATGGAGAAACCCCTTTTCTATAAATACCAAATTAAGAAAAGCCCTCAACAAGTATTCATATTGCTGAAATAAAGCTCAAAACCTGATCCAAAATATCTTTAAAATATTAAGAAAATTATAGATTCAGTACAATTATAAAGAATTGCAATTATAAAAATGTATTAACTTTTTCCTCCCTTTATCATGGTAAAAACTGTTGCTAAATCACACAACTTACTGTGTTCTGATATATAACTTTCAGATAAACATTTAATACTAGTCATATGTGACCTAACTTAAGCCACATAACAATTAAATGTTCATTTAACAAATGAGCACACCAGGTGCATCATTAGGTGCAGACAGATTATAAAAAAGTAAGACATGTAGCTCTACATAGTCCATTTTGTTCTTTATGTGACTGAATGATTCAAATGAAAAAAAAAAGATGTTTTATTGATTTATTTCATTTATTTAACATAATTTTAGCATTAGTAGGAATTTTATAATTTCGTAATGAACTGATACTGTTTGGAATGATTGTCATTTATTGTATTGGCATGCAATATCAATGTTAGGAATGACTGTTAGTTACTGTATTGACATGCAGTATCAATATCAGGAATGATTGTCAGTTATTGTATTGGCATGCAACATTGATGTTAGGAATCATTTTTGTATTTCATACAAAAATGCAACATCAATAAAAAGCCAGTTTATCCGTCTCCCTAACTAATCCCAGAAATTCATGTGTCCACATTTTCCTGCTACAACAGAACTATGAAAAATTAAAGTGCTATGGATCAAGTTTTTGACTGGCTCTAGTTCATCCAGGCTGTAAGCAAGAAAAAGCTAGTTATTCGGTTGGCACTCAAATTTTTGGAAGATTAACACCAAGTAATGCATGCCTGGATATGTAAATGTTGCTTCTCAAACCAATAATATGTCACAAAACATCATGCCCTCAATATCTGGCTTTATTTTGAAATACACTTACCAAAAATACTAAAGAGCCATCTAATCCAAGGAGCTGGAAATAAACCAAGAATTGTTGATATACATATACTTACTAAAAGAAGAAAAACGCATCATCCAAAATCAAAATGTTTAATTCATACTCCATACTCTCCCTCCTTCCAAAAGTTAATAGTATGTGAAATTTATATTCACTTGCTGTCTTTCTAAATGACACGATGACTTTTACTCGCACAAGTAAACAGATCAAGCCAACATAGACATTTAGACAGTTTGTTTAAAGCAACAAATTAATTCTGATTGAATACATTTCCAAAACGAAACTCATCATTTGCATTATAGGTAGGCTACATACACACCTTAATCATCATAAGAAATAAGCTAATGTAAATCCCAAGTTTAAAATAAAAATTTTTACCATCTATCTGAATTTTCTTAGAAATCAGTGGCAACATGTGTATGTGAAATTGAATGAACAGTTGTAAACATGGAGACCTCACTAAGCTCTCATATACAACAGAAACAATTATTCTAACCCCTTTGGATTAATAAGTGTCAGATCAGTTATGTTGTGGAAGTGTAAGATTCATAAGTGATGACTCAAGATTCATAAAAGTGGACTCAGATTCAAATGTGTGAAATCAGATTCATGAGTGTGGACTCAGATTCCTAAGTGTGGGGTTCGATTCATAGGCATGGAGTCAAACTCATAAATGCAGACTCAAATTGAGATGTGTGGACTCTGATTCATGAGTAAGGATTCAGATTCATAAGTATGCACTTAGATGAATAAGTAGGACCTCAGATTCATTAGTGCAGATTCTGATTCAAAAGTGAGCACTCATTCTTGTGTACTCAGGTTCATACATATTCATTCAGATTCATAAATGTGCACCAAGATTCATCAGTGTGTGGACTCAAGATTCATAGGTATGCACTCAGATTCATATATAAGGACTTAACTTACCCTTTCCCAGGTCAGTTCCTCTGCAGCTCTATCCCATTCTATTGGATTCCAGTTGTTGTCATCTGTAAGAAGAAATAAAAATTACACCATTTATACTCACTTACAAGTTAAGTCCAACTGCAAACCCTGATCTGTCATCTTATAATGTGCCAGCATGTCAGGGTCTATGTTGTTTGTTCTACTGATCAGAACCAATTAGCCAATGCATTATGTGACTGCTGATCTGGGTCTGTGGAGTCTGCAGTTAGACAACTTATAAATGAGTATATATGGTACAATAGAAGATTCAACTTAGTGTTCATTTAATATTAAATGTATGAGTTGACAAAGTATGGTAATATATGTCAAAAGCTCTAAGCAGCAAGATCAGTGCTGTTACAGTAAAACATACATGCAACCCTGCAAAGACACTCTGAATTTGGAATGGTCACAACTTGAAATACTGATCATGCCTTTAAAAAATGTTATACATGTAATTCACTCTTTTTCTGGGATACATAATTCCAAAAAATATAAAAAAGTGGCAATATACTGCCCTTTACTGAAAAAAAACTTGTATAATAATTAAAAATCTGATAAATTCCATCAGAAATGAAAGACCAGATATATTTTTAAAGAAAATTGTCCTCTTTCTGTATGATGTCCCCTTTTTGTATGCTACATTGACAACAATAATCAGCAGCTTCAGCATCCCAAACTAGGGTCATTTGTATGAGGACAGTACCAAATCATTCAGTGTAAATAAAACAAACCATCACCTTAAATACATAATTGTGCACAGGAAACTTAAAAATGTTACCGCATATACTCATTTATGTGTCCAAGTGCAAACTGTACAGATCCAGATCTGCCACAGCATAATGTGCCAGCAGATCAGGGTCTCTGCAGTTTGTTTGGAATTATCAGTAGAACAAAACAGATCCTGATCTGTGGGTGCATTATGCTACAGCAGATCAGGACCTTTGTTTGCAGTTTAATATGACTTAAAAGTGAGTACATTTGGTATATAATAATAATTCAGGAATGAATTTCCATTCAATCCTTTATCAATATTTATTTTCTGGTAAGTGATCAAAATAAGCAAAATTTAGACTGAAATGTAGTTTCTTGGGGGAAAAAAAATCACTTTTTTCCTTTATTATGCTAGTTTTCATTAAAATTCCAATATGAAATCTTTGAGTGAATGAATTCTTATCAAACCAAGCTGACTAAATTATCAGTGCACAATCCACCATGTTTATAAGTATGATGAAAAATACAGGATGAGATCACAATTAGCAAAGATTGCAAAGCACTATGATAATCAATCATTAATGGCTGAAGCTTAGCTACACACAACACAAATCAACTTTTCTTTCTTTCTTTGTTCCTTATATTGCTAGGATTTACAGTAAACAAATTATGAATACAAGCACCATCAATGTCACATAATAATTGTTGAGGATTTGTTCAATCTGTAGTAATTCTTATGGTTATTTTGAATAATGTCACAAGTTTATGCATTCCAATTTACGCCACAAAGCTGACACCTGTCTTTCATATAACACAGCCAAAGGTTGTTTTTCTCTTTTAATTTGCCAGATAAAACTTTTAAAAAAAAATAATAATGAACTCTGGTTGACCATCTCATTTTAGTAAACTATATCTTAAAAATTGTGTAAAAATATCTACAAACCCATAATCAATGCTAATTAATTGAATTAGCTGTATTACCTGTAAGTGTCTGTAAATGCACAATTCAACAAAAAAACTTCTTTCAAATTGTTTATGCTACTTGCATTATGGTTTTTGCACTCTTAATGTGGATTAGTGACAGCATGATCATGACTTGAATAAATTTTGCCAAAAGATATAAATTTGGCAAACTGTCAAATTAGTGACCTACAGTGGAAACACTGCATTGATTCCGATAATCAAAACTGAAAATAAATGTTAGTCATATATTACATTAACGTTTCTCATACCCTGTGCTGCATTGTTGCCATTGTTACCATTCTCTATCCCCTCTTCATCTCCATCTTCCTCTCCAGGCACCACACCCTGTGGTGGCTGTTGTGGCTGCTGCTGCTGATTTCCATCGTTTTGATTAGCAGGTACTCTTAAACCTCCTCCCCCAAAACCAACAAGATTGTTGACCGCTGCTCCATCAAGAAAATTCTGAAAATGCAACATTACAAAACTTGTCATGAAGCCCACAAGAAACAAAAAAGAAAGATCTACCCACTGGCAGTATTCTTATGCTCCAATAAACTTTACATCGATAGCAGACATGCAATATATGACATCTTAAGGTATAAGTAATTCTTCCTACCTAATGCACTGTCTTTTTCTTTGGACAGCAATTTATTTATTTACAAATAAGAATCAATGTTTTTGATTTGTGTAAGTCTTGTTGGATTAAACAAAATGATTAAATGAGAATCAACCAAGGCCAGATGCAAGACTCCAGCATAGAACTTTAAGTTGGAAGTATGTCTTACTAGCCCACATAAATCCCTTGTCTGGCATGTTTAAAAAAAACTTAAAAGGAAATTCGAACATTTAAAAACTGTTAATTTTCTACTTGCATATTGGCAATCAAGAAAATTGGGCAAGTGCTTATTTAACAAGTTAAATGGTTGTAGCACATGATTTGTCAACATCCAACAACTGTGAACATACCCTTAAAACATTAACTTATCATTCATTTATCGCTGCAACATTAACAGCTCTAAGTTGGTAAAGCCAGTGTTACCCTAGCCTGGTTCCCTGCTTGCTCCTGCTCTAACCAGTCTGGCCCTCCACCATGGAGAATTTGTTCACGCAACCAGACAAGACTGATGAACGCACACAGTGTACAGGTGACCACAAAGCAGCCATGGAAACAATCTGATGCAATATTTTCCCTGTAATTATGATTGTTTGGCTTTTCAATGCCCTTGTTCTAAATAATCATCACGGAAATTTCTATCATCAATAATTACTCTAAAATGTCAAAGGTTCTATAATATAAGCAAAGCTTTAATTTAAAGACAATCAAGCTATAGTATTTTTCAAAATTTACAAATCTAACTTTCTACTGGCAAGTAAGAGACTACCACAAACAAAATGGTATAGTCACCATTTTAAACCTTCTATTCCTATTTATTAGACTAGAATGGCTAATATTGCATGCATACCACAAAGTGAGAACTAAACTTTGCAAAATTAGTTTTATATTCACATAATTTTCAAAATGATTAGTATCATTAAATAAAGATATAGATACAAGTCAAAAGAAGCAACTCCATACAGAAATGTCACTGAATAATGCAGTACCTGCAGTCATGTGATGAAAAGTACCTTCCTCTTATACTGAACACACCCCTGACTTATTGATGTTGTTGAACAACTTGGTAATGTGACCTGATAATATGACATGCCATTCAGCTATAATTACCAATTTTGTTATCAAATGAACAGCAATGTATGATCCTCTAAACATTCAATGTCAAGTGGCATGGAGAACACATATCGAAAAATATCTTGTATACACATATTAATGGAGAAACAACACCTGCAAGCATAAAAAACACAAAAAGTGGCGAAGGAACTTGCAGTATTTATCCTATGTTCAGTGCTGGTAGTCAACTGCCAAACAAGAGAAGGGGCAGGTGGACATATTAACAGATACATTTTTATTCAATATATAATTGCTAACATTTTTTTAAAGTGGGTGGTGGGCTTATCATCAAGCATGGTCTTATAATCACATAAATATGGTAATCAAGATTAAGTTACTGAAATATTCTGGCTATTGACAGTGATGAAACAAAAAAAACAATACTTACGTTGATAACATATCAAGTGGAAGAGTCAATAAAGAACTAACTGAACCTGTGAACAAACAGCGATAGATTCGACCTGAAAAAAAAGAAATAACAGATTAATAAACAAATAATACATAATCTACAAATACAACTTTCTACTTATCTGCAAAACAATTACACATGATTATGTAAAGAATAATACTAATTGTTCAAAGAAACAAATTTTGGCATAACAACAGTTTCTTTCCTGATTATAATATGAATACATCCACTATCTCGCAAATCAAAACCGCAAAATAAAAATAATAATAATAATAATTTAAAGGGATTGACTCATTTAGCCAAATACTATTCTCCCTTGAGAAAGTCTTAAGGTCACCCCAATGAAAATTATTGTATACAGACATGACTAAATGCAATGACATTATCTAACTGCCTATTATTTAATTAAGAAACAGTTTTGGGTTCCCTAATTTATATAATTTTTGTGATGTTGTCAACATCATGCATCCTTAATTAACATCCAATCTGTTGTGCCTAGCTTTAAACTCTATTAGGGTGAGTCTAATCTTGATTGGACAACTTTAACATCAGAATTAGATGTATGCCAAGCTGCAAAATCTGGAAAGAAATATGTATTTGTCAATTCATTACCTAATGGAATAACACTGACATAAATAGTAAACAGAAGAGTAGCTAATACATAACCTTGAGGGACCCCTGAATGAGCAATATGAGTATGTTATCTAATAGTGCCAATGGATACTTGCTGAGACATTTAATTTAAGTATTATTTAAACCTGGTACAAGAATTATCAACAGTTTAACTTTTGATGCAGAATTCCAAGAATAACTAGATCAAAGGCTTTCTTGAAGTCAAGAAACACAGTCACATTCAAAGACCCATTATCCACTACCTGTAGCCACAGATCTGTTAATTTGGTTAGTGCTATCCTGCATGAGTGATATTTTCTAAATCCTGATTGTGCCTCAGAAATATAAAATAAGTTTCAAGAAAATCACAAACCTTCCCAGCTTTTTGTTTTTCAAATCATTCTGAATATATTAGTACAGTAAAATAGTTTTTCTACAGAACTGCACTGGCATCAGAGACTATCTAAAAAACATGACCAGTTACCGTGTTTTTGCAAAATGTGTATTAAACAGCTATGAATGTCTGTAACATAAAAAACAGATATAAATATAACAGATCTTTACTTAATCCTTTCTGTTTATCTGTTGTGAAAATCCACATAATGATAATATTGTTATAATTAAAAACCTTCTCACCAAACTTTCACTGACACATGATATTTATTGCCCCGAATCATTTCTCTGTGGAGTTAAACCACACAACGACTGATGTAAAGTCTTTGTATTTTTCTATTAATATGGATTTTGCTTTTCCAGATGAGTTATTCTATGGTTATTGTAAAGGTTGGTATTCTTTATTGCTTTATCAAGCTGCTTTTTATTACAACCTACACATGAAGCTGAACATGCCACAGTCTGAGATCTTATCTTCTGTTCACCTTAGTGCACCTGTAAATCTGCTAACCCACTCATGAGGCTGAACAAGCCAGTATTAGATCTCATCATCTCTTCACCATAATGCATCTATTAATCCTTTTTTGTATTAAGATAATCCATGTATGTTGTGGTTTCGATTGAATACATTTATTGAGTAAGAGTTATAACAGGTAACATTGCAATTTATGGTAAGGATTTTAAATTGTTACCTTACAATTAACTTTGTAATTCATATCCCATAATGAAAACTGATTACAGATTACATTTGAACTTCAATTAAACATTAATGTTTATTATATATGTATTTTAGTGCTATTTATTTTTCTATGACTAATATTTTAGCAAGCATCATGAATAAATAACAAACTATATGTACAGTTAACCTGGGTATTTTCGCTCTTAAAACCATACCTATTATTTTTAACCTTCAAAACAGACCCTCTTGCAAAACCCTGTAATGACAGATTACTTGTTTTTAGCAACAACTTTTTGTTGATATGGCATCTCAAAACAGGTCTGGGCTGATCAAAACCTCATAGCCTGACAAGCAATACTTGTTGACACAATATACCATCCAGCAATTTTTTTGGCCATTTAAAAACACACACACACACACACACACACACTCTTGGCTTTGGAATCGATAAATTCAAAGGCACCATGAAAGGAAGCCACAAACTTGGATATAAAATGTACTGACATCTATCTACTGTTACATAAACATATCCTTTGTTCATACATACCAACCCATCTTAACAGTGCACTGTTACATCATATGCTAACATCTGGCCTGAGTATGGTATGCTGTGATATAGTCAAAATAGTCATGTTATCTGATTAGCAACAATTCACCAACCTCAGAAGGTGGGAAAAGGAAAAGGAACAGCTACAATCAACTAAATAATGGTTTGTTTCATTTTTAAAATGTACTTAGAAAAACAGTTTTGCTGAAACTTCATAGAAATCTGAATACCTCTGAAACACCAATCATTCTGTATATATACTAAACAAATGAAAAAATCTGTCTCAATCAATGTTCTACAATTATTTTATATTACTGCTGCAAACACAACCCCACAATTTGTTTGGTCCTCCACATAGGCATTTAGCAGTGACTTCAATATGGTTGTTCAGCCGTGGACCTCATGTATTGTCAC
>QKMX01349777.1:4441-15931 GCA_003401595.1 Venustaconcha ellipsiformis
TTCTCCCCCAGGGGTTATATCTTTTACAGCCCTGATACTTTTTTGGGGGAAATAATAGGGATTATGTGATCTTGCCGATTCTTGTGTACATAAATGCTTTTATCAGGGTTAGAAACAGACCTCAAAAAATTCGGAAGACCTAAAATTGTATTTTACCTTAGAAACATTTTTAAAAATAGCCTTTAAAAATGGAAGGAAAGCTAAATAATAAAAAAATTTGAAGAAATCATAACATGTTCTTCCCTGACCCCACAAGAAAATGTTTTTGCATGTGGTTTTCATTAGGCTAACCTAGAGGTCAAGAAAGCTTGTGAATTTCTTATTACATGCAGGTATTTGTTTTTTAATTATTGATTAATGTTCACATTATCTTTACTTTCATTTATTTAGAAACAAACTTGAAGCATACTTTATCAAATTTGTTTTTAAATGTTTTGTTCACGATGGAGATAATCTTGTAACTGCTTTGAATCTTGGACCTGAAAAAAATTCAAAACTTTTTTTAAAAATATTAAAAAGAATAAAAAGAATCCACTAAAATTTTAAAATTAATTTCACTTCTAACCCTGTTTCATAACTGTGTGGTTATTTTATGTCACATAACTCTAGTGCAATTCATGATATAACCTTCAAAACATTGGGACATGATTGGTTTTCAAATATGCACTATGGTTTTAGATGCACCCTAAGGGTGGAACTGGAGTATAGAGGTGATTTTTCATAAATCTACATTAAATTTCAAATTATTATGGCATATATGATCACTGACATGAGTGTCAACACATTTCAGATGCTGGTTTTGAATGAGACCCATGGGTTATGGCTAAATGCTTAGTTTTGGTACATGGGTTGTAACTTTTTAGATTTCCACTGCTTAACTAGATATGTATTTTAAGGGCGTGAATAGGCAGATTCAAAGGTACAACTAGCATTGACCCCCTGGTCTAGTCTTATCCTCATGGACTTGACAGCATATTTTATGTGATTGGTGAGGCAAAATTGAGAGATGACAGGGATATATGCTTATTCAACTTATTTCAAATGAACTCAGCAGTAAATCCACAATGAACAGTATAGACTAAGAACTGATGACAGGTAATGCATCAGTAGATCAACATTTGAAATCATATTTAGAATGAACAGTATAGACAGGTATGCCAGCAATTGAAGATCTAGGTCATTTCAGTTGCTTGTCCGTGATACACAATTAGACAGATTAATTAGTTAAATTATTATTCATAGTCAAGGACTATATACTTGTAAAATTTCAAAGCTATAAATGTAAACAAGTTCAATGTCTGGAGTGGTATCACTTAAAATTAGTTACTGTGGTGAATAACTATGTAATAATGAAAGCTTGAACTAAGTATGTAAAGTTCAGTCACAAGACATGTTAATTAAGTCCAGCAGTTAAATATTTCACTGATTACATTAAAAGCTGCCTAAAAGAAACTTAAATTCTGTCCTTTGAATCCAGTTGTTCTTTATGTAAAAGTTAAATGTGTAAATGAAATTAGAAAAAGTGAGTTTTTAAATGTTGCCCTTATCAGTCTCTATCATTTATAGATAGATGTGTGCTAAGACAGATTTAACTGTAGTTTTATCAGTCTGAATCAGAGAATGGGATGGTTCTGGCCCTAATAAGCCAAAACTCTCAGTACATTAGAAATTTGCTTGCATGCTTGCAGGACACAGTATTTATTTATTTACAATTAGTGAAGAAATACCTAGCTCCAGGTGCAAAATATTTAGGATCTGTCAACTCAGCTGAAAATGTATTTACAACTTTTGATCTTAGCTCCAAAGTCCCCACCATCAGTATAATTTGGGACTCCACTAGATCAATGAGTTTTTTGTGTGAACATAAAAATCTGGAGGAGCTATAAACACAAGCAGATAAGATTGCTAACTCAATACTTGTTTAGATACAATGACTGCACCTCCAATATATCCAATTGAAACAAAACCTCTTGAGCTACCATGTCTCCATCTAGACCTTGTGCAAAAAATTATTTTGGTGTTCTTTTTTAAGAATGAAGTACTTAATTCTTAAATTTTGTGAATTCTCAATCAGTGTTCTTTTAAAGTGCATTGTCAGTTATCCTAGTGCTTGAAAATAAAAATAAAATTTGTTTCTGAAATGTCTATTAAAAGTGCTTGAATTTTCTTATTAAATATTTGTATGAACCATGTATATGTAATGGATGGATGGACAGACAGATTCCTCTATGCCTGATGCACTCATTTGTAATGAAGTAGATATGCAGTTTTCTATTTTTGGTGGTACATACAGTTCTGCTACATACAGTTCTGTTACATACAGTTCTGACATATGTGATGAGTGTCTTTCTCATAACATTCAGAATTAACCAAATAATAAAGATAAAAAGCTGTTTTTTCTTTGCTCATTAAAAGTTATTTTTTCCACAATTATTTTGTTGAAATATACTATGAGTAATCTTTTCATGGACAGTTTTTTGATGCAAACTGCCCCCACCTTATAGATTGAAATCCTCCTACCACCATACATAAATTCCAAAACACCTCACCAGTTTGTGTGTAAAGTCTTGATAGTGAAAGTAAAATTCATTGCATTATTTTAGAACAAATTACAAGTTGTAATTACCCCATTGCAATATCCAGTCCAATGATGCTGTGACAGTATGCTTCAATGATCAATGGCAGAGTTTCTTTCAGTAGCTGACCTTAAGATTTCATTGGTTCACATTTGACAAGCTAGTCATTTCATTGTAAGCACCTTTATAATTCAATTCTTTCATAAAGCAAATAAAGTCAGTCGTTGCATAATCTGTGCATGTCTCTGAAACAGGCAGTGTAGTTAGTTTCCATTAGGTAATAGTTTATTTAGCAAATGTTAATCATTACCTGAGGTCAGGTAGAGGACTGTATAATCTTGTGTATCTGGAAATTATTTATTTGTGCTTTAAGATCTTAGCAGAATCATTTGTATTATTGTTGCGTCGAAAAATTTGGGCTGTAATTTTATTTGTTCAGATTATTTATTCACAGAAAAATTCAAAGTGCTCTTGGAAATAGAAACTTGAATTAATGTGAAATTTCAAATAAGGATTTAATTCTTGGATTGTATTATTGTGATCCAACAAAAGACTGTTGGNACATCACCACGACATGTGCCACAACAAGCACATCAACACTTTCAGCACTGGATTTAATTTGGATTTCAATTAAAGTTTATTCAGAACTCTGATCATAGGACTTTGACATCCTGTAAGTTCCTTTTTTACATCTTTACTTTGTATTCTAGGGAAATAAATGGTTTGTTAAATTTTACAAAGTTTGTTGTTTCTCATTCTTTTTTGTTACTTATTTTAAGCCCATAGAGTCATAATACCAATAAAAGTTTAAGATTGGAAGGTTTAGATGATGATGAACAGGATAAGTCAGATTGATCAAGCAGCAGCCATTAAAATCACCGAATGACAGAAGCTCAGATTTAATGACTACTTTGGTTTAGTCTTCATTCTGTGTATGTGTATGCTGTAAATTTAACTGGCTCTTTTGGGACAGCAGTTGCTTCATCATTTCATGAATATTACAATAATATACAAATAATTCAAGTGAGTTTCTTCTAACTCTACAAATGAGATTTGAGATCTGTATCTTATAATATTAAAAGATGAGATTTTTAATTACGTTGTATCTTTAAATTAAAGTTTCCATAAGATACACCAACACCATTGTTTCTGGTACTGTTTGAATATGTTATTAACTGGAAATAATTAAGTCTGGAGAAAAAAGTGCTTCTTATCCTAAGTCATTTTTAGCCAAAACTGCCTCCCAGATATGCTTAAAATGCTTGATTTGGCATCTTTTTGTATAACAGTTTAGAAGGAGATGGGAGGGATGCCCCAAAGACCCCAATAATAGCCTCAAGCCACTGGTGCTCGCCAAAATTTAGCCTCTTCATATTGGTTTTGGGTATCTTCAGAATTTTCTTAATGAAAACCCTGGATACTTAGAATAATTGTAAACTTTGTTTTGCAGCATGTGAAGCCAGATAAGGTATCAAAGTATGCATTGGCCAACACAGACAAGTTTGATGATGTGTGCAAACAGGTAATGTAAAACATATTTGTAACACAGCTGTAACTGACTAATGTAATACCCATGTGTAACACACATGCAGCTGTAATTGATTAATGTAATAGCCATGTATAACACACATGAAACTGTAACTGACTAATTTAATACCCAGATGTAACACACATACAACTTTGAACAGCATAGACATGGATGTATAATGTTTTGGCATATCAGGGTCTCACTCTTCATCAAAAATCATAGATACAATATTTTGTCCCCAGTTGTAAAGGTTAGAAGACTTTGACGCTGTGTCTGTCGGTCCATCTATGTAACTGAATCTTGTACTTGCAATATTGTCTCAAGAATATTTTGGATTTTCTTGGTATTTGATAGGCTTATAATCATTTTGTGAAGATTGGCATAATATTCAACTGTGAAGCTCTGATAGTTTGCATGGGTTTCAACAGCCCACAACCAAAGTGATGAATAGGGCAGCTCACCTTTCCATGTCAATGCCCTTGAGGCCATATGAATCTCAATCTAATACTGTATGACATGTTTTTATGTTCATTATTACTGATGCTGCATCACTCATTGGCTTTGCAATCATTGCCCATTCTGCTCCTGGGTTGTACAGAGGATATATCAGAGTAGGCAGAACAAAATGTGCCTCTCTTTATATACATCCTCCTCTTCCTTTTCGTCCCCATCAGCCTATGCCACAAAGGAGAAATGTTAGGAGGCAGAGTAATAGATGAGAGTAACCCTCTCAACAACAACAGTCTCAGCTGAAACGAGACCTCACATGGCAGCAGGTGTTTCCTCATAGTAGGCAGTTAAGTAAAGGAAGAAACGAGACACAATTTCTCTTTTCTGAAGCTTCCCAGAAATCACCAATGATTCGATAACCTCCTTCAGCCAATGGAGAGTCTCCTGGTTGGTATAATCATGCTTAGATCAGCTTGTATACAGTCAATGAATAGACAGGCTGCAGATCTTATTTGTTTATTCCTTGCTTGTGCTCCCATTATGGGACACATTCCAATAGATCCCATGTAGGAGATTTTATTGGAGGAAGTCTTGTATTCTCCATGATTTTATTCAGTTCATTCCCTGGTACCAAAAGCCAAGTTCAGGCTAATGATTTACTTCTGCAGGCTAAACATATTTGTCCAAAAATTCAAGATTGTACATGTGATAGAAAATACAAGTCAGGACAGATTAGGAGATTTCCAAAATTTGTTCAAGTGTTTGGACACAGTTTTAGCATGCAAATGGTCAGAAATTACAACTTTTGAAAAAAATTATATTTTTTCTTATTAAAATATGCACATCATCTGATCACATCGGTTTGTTCACACTAACTTGTTGCCATTCATACTCTATTTATATGTACTACAAAGATGTTTAACCTTTTTGGTTAATCATTACCTGGATTACATCGGGGCAGTCCTCATTATTGTTGATCTTAATTGGATATGACATACTGTTCCTGGATGCAAGTTTCCTCTGGAATCATCCTGAATTTTCCTCAGAATGGAAAATGTCCTTTAAAGATTTGCATAGTAATATGGTAATGTTGGTACATCTCAACTGAGTCCACCAAGAAGTTTAATTGTTTCCTGCTTTTTGTAGAGTCAGATTACATACTCACTGCCAGAACTGCTCATGATTAGTTTTGTCTGGATCCAGGTTTGTTTTAAGGTCAGTTAGATTTTCCACATGAAGCACAAACTATTACATTATACCAGTACGCCCTTTTGTAACTTCAAGTTGAATTTGCAGACACCTTTCTTGTCATCAATATCATCAGTCAAGGCTGATCAGAACCCACAGCCCATCTGAAGTTGGACAAGTAAAATTTTCCAAGGCATTAGTTCAAGACAATTGTTATTTTCCAATTTTAAAACAAGTCAGCTGAGTCATAATTTTCATATTTCAATCACTTTTATTAATCTTATTTGGGCATACTGAATGCTTGAATCTATTTAATCACATCCTGTTGTACCAGTCAGAACAGTTATCTATGACCACTATCACTCCTTGACTGGATATTGGGCAAAGTGACCAAATTATGAGCCAATTAGTGCAGTTAAAACAAAGCAAATCCTGTATGATTAATTAGCAGGGCTTCAAATGACCTTGTTATATTGCTTATCATATACTCCTGAGTGGACAACCCATTGATTTTAATACAATGAAATTAATGAAATGCATTTCCTGTATGAACTAATCATATGATAGTAATGAGTCTTTAATTTCTTTAATTGACATGTGGCATTGCATTTAAAGCAAAATAATTATTCTAATCAAGTGATCTGTGTTTGCATTTACATGACAAAATTTATGTTGTGGTACCTTCAGTAGAAGTAGTTGTCATATGAGGTAATTATCTCTTCTTTATTAAATTAGTTTACTAAATTAATGTCACAAGGAAGGAAGGTCATAGAGAGAGAGGTTCAGAGAAAGAAAATTCACATGCAAATAGAATGATAAAACATAAGGCTGCCATTGTGTCTGAAACAAAATGTTTCTTCAAAGAGACAAAAGCCAGACTGTGGAAGCAAAAAATGTCAAATATGACAACAGAAAAAAAGTTTTAGCTACATTGGATTGATAAATATCAATGGCATGGATTCATTGACCCTGAAAGAAAGATGTTTTGCAGATATTGCAAACAATATCCCAAACTAGCACAGGTTAAAAACTCAGCAATTGTATTTGTAAGTGAAATGGATAAATTCAGCATTTAATCAAGCAACTTCTATGACAGTTTTTGACCTTGTAAAGCCTGTGCTTCACAGTACTATATAAACATAACACTAGCCAGAATGTAGCATAAAATCCTGGAAGTTAGACCTGCTGGCACTCCACCAGGAAAAGCCTATATAGAAAAAAAAAGAGAATGAAATGCATAATACAAACTGAGTGCTTTCTTTAACACATTCTACATTCTAACCCAAATTGCAATGAGGACCAGTACATTGGCCCGAGTGCCACATCACTGAAACCTTTTCATAGAGTGAGTTGATATGCTTTTATGAGTTGGGGTTTCAGCATAATGCATGATGTTATTTTTGCCACCATGACATATTTTAAAATCAGCTTTACAGGAAGAGCAGAATACATATTTGTGTCCCAGTGAACTTGATTGCAACCACTAAAATTCACATTTCCATCAAGGACCAGAATTGTAAAGTTGTTATTGTAGCCTCATTTAGCTGGAACAAGTCATGAGTGTATCATCTGCTCAAAATAGTGATAGATGTTCCCAGGAAGTCCCTTTGAAATTCAATCTGTTCATCAACCTTTCTTCCAGTTGTTTCATCCCTTTCCAGACATACTTCATCATGTCTGACTCTTGTTAGGTTAGAGAGCTTTGTGTTGAGAAGAGTTTCAACATTCCATTGTGTAGAGAATCCCATGAACAAAAGTGCCTTTTAGGCTTATAAAGGGAAGTGTCAGGTATTCAGGGACTGGTGCAAAGATAACCACATCATCCCCTTGAATGCCTTGATCTCTCAGGTGGCTACCTTTTTTTTGTTGGAATTTCTAGGAGAAAATGTTAGCTCAGGTTACCATCGTGGGACATTGCTTCCAGATATTTGATACATTCACTTGTCATTGTAGAGCGAAAGTAGGTCATGACAAGGATCTGCCAAAATCACCATTGCCAAAAAATCCTTCATGGGGTTTACTTTGGCTCAGAAGCTCAAGTCCATAGTCGGAGCCTCTCTGAAGCTGCTGTCTTAGCAAGGCACACTTACTGACAGTGCTCACCATGGCACACAGGATGAGATATGCATGCCTCTTTCAGCATACCTAGTTCTTCATTTTAAAAAATTTGATGGTTTGGTGGTTTTATGACACAACCAGGTTTCAAATCTAAGTGCTGGTTGCTGTTTTTGGACAATCAGATGATGCTTGTCCATGCTGTCTATATCTACAAGTCAATACCCAGGCCATACTCTCAGAAATAATTTGAATCGCATGGAGAAGATCCATGAGCCCTGAAAATGTCTTTTCTGTTACAACAGGAAAAGAGGATATAACCCTCAAGTCAAGGCCTCATGGCTGAAGTGGGTATTACACTTAGCATATTCTGAATTGTCTCAAGACCAGTCATGACGTATGAGAATTTCTGCTTATAAGATTTGATTCTAGACGTGAAGTCAGTAGGCTGGTACACCCAATCTGCTTTCTCCATCTTCATTTCATGGGACATGGCCTCACAAAAGAGAAAGCATATCTGATCAGACCATTGGTAGATGTTCATAGAGTTACTACATCCTGTTCATGAGAGAACTACCTCAGTTTCATGCATAGCCTCAGCATTTGCTGGATTTACTGAGGAAATGTTTGCAGGTAAGCCAGCAGCCAGGTGCTGGACCCACAAGGATCTCTTTTGCACAAGTAAAAACATAATCTTTGTGCTGCCTTCATGTTAATAGAAGTTCATAATGTCAGTTTAGCAGTCATCATGCTCATACAGGATGACATGAGTAGAGTTTTGGATGCTTGTGCATTTCCTCTTTTCCTCTTTCTCTTCCATGTTTCCCCATTCTAATGTGATCTGGTAATGTATTTGACAGAGAACAGAAACTTTATAGTAATTTGTTTCTCCAAGAACACTTGACCACATTACTATCAATCTTGACAATCCATACCTGCAAATGAAAGCATACTGTTGTAAGTTTTGCTCAAATGTAAACTGGTACACATCTGGGATACAGGTGCACAGGTAGTGGGGGTAGGGGAGATAATTTGTAAGAGATTCTTCTCTTAATCTGCAACGTATATAGATGGAAAAACATTTTTTGCTCTTTCAGGGCAGGCTGTGTTTGGAGGTAGCTGAGGTTATTTCCAATTGTTAGGTGTGATCATATACGTATATTTTTGTAAAACATAATTACTAAAATTGTCCTATTTTGCAATCTGTCTTCTCTATGAGAAGTGGTTGCACGATATATGATAACACTTTTTCTGTCTTTAGGATTATTCTTCATGACAGTAAGGTTCTTTGAATCCTTGTTCCATATTGGAAACTTTCTTTAAAAAAACTTTATGAAACTATATGTTAAACTATTGTGAAACTATTGGAGGTGGTGTATATTTCCTGTGGATTATTGCAATTTCATTTTAAAGATTGCAATAATTCCATTAATTTGATAAAGTCAAAACTTGCATTAAAGGTTTTCTAGTGAAATGGAATTTTAGAGCTTGAACATGCCTTTTAAGTGGAGATAATTGATCCTATAAAATGAAACTTCCCTAAACCTGTCCCTGTTACACCATTGTAATTCTGCAGACTGGATGCATTTTCTGGTCTCAATAAAGCCATTGAAAAGCTAATTGAACCTCTGAATACTGACCACCTCCATAAATCAGTTGAAACTTCTTGTCTCAGCAGTGTTCAGCTTAGAAAAGTTTCAGTGCATTAAAAATTTTCACAAAATTTGAGCAATAAATACAGTTACATTAATCACATTAAATGGATTTGTTTTCTATTCCTGTAAGTTTGGATTTATTCTATGTATGATTCTTGAACAATAAATCTTTCAGGCAGGGACTTCTCTTGAAATGAGAGCATTATGTCGACTGTCGTTGAATCCAGTATTGCAGAAGGTGGTAACAGAGTTCCGTGAACAGCATTATGATTGGAAATCACTTGCTGCATACCTACTTACAAAAGAAACAGGTCGAAAATACAAAATAAAGAAGAAAGGAAAGAACCAAAAGATAGTTTCTACCAATATCACAGCTAGTAAAGCTTTAGTGCAAACTTATCTTGGTGCCAAACTTGGGAAAGAGGTTTCAAGTAATTTACAAGTAAAAGGGACAACAAAAACTTCAAATAAGGCTGAATCAGAAATTTCTGCTGTAGATCAGTCCAAATGTTTTAATATAGATCAGATGAGATATTCTGAAATAGATCAGACTAGATGTTCTGAAAAAGATCAGTCCAGATGTTCTGAATCTAATGAACATTCAGGCCAAGCAATTTCAGAGAGTGAAAATTCCTTTGTTATGGGTTCAGGCAGTGAACAGCCATTAGACAATGACTCTGAAGGGTCAGACTTTGATTCTAATGAATTAAAAGAAAATGCGAGGAATATGGAAGAAATTAGGAAATCTACAACCAGTCACAATAAGGATTCATCACCAGAATCTAGTTCTTTGCCAGTTACAAAGGATGAATTGGTTGTCAGAAAAGTGAGGAATAAGGAAGAAATTAGGAAAAATACAATCAATCCAAATATAAACTCATTGCTGGAATCTAGTTCTTTGTCAATTACAAAGGATGAAATGGTTGTCAAGAGAATAGACTTGGATCATCTTGATTGGGATAGTTCTGTGAAGAAGGAAAGTGAATTGCCTACATTTTTGCTGCAGAATCCAAATAAGGAATCTAAAGATAAAAAGATTTTGAAGGACACTTTCTTTGCTGCAAGCGATGATGATCATGACAGTGAAAAAGATAAAGATGACATAGATAACAGTAGTGAGGAGGAGGAGGAGCATCATGGTGCAGAAAATTTATATGATAACGATAAAACTGAAAAGAAAAAAAGTAAATCACATTTCAGGAATCCGGGTGAGAAAAGCTCCTTATGGTCTGGAAAAAGAGCATTTGAGTCGACATTTGTAGGTTCTCTTTCAGAGAAGAAATCAGAAGCCAGACAGAATTTCAGTTTTAAAGAAAAAAGACTGCAAAATAGATCTCAAGGATTTGAAAAGGACTTCAGACAGAATTCTGCCAGGTAATCTTCTTTACTTGCTCCAGAATAAGGAAACAAAAAGATTTGTATTTGCTTGTATGAATGATTAATTGATATATAGATAATTTTTCCAAACAAGAGGTGAAGAATTGATGCAAAATTATACTGATCTATACAAGTTACTAAAGTCGTCAGCAGTTTGGAATAATTATTAGTTGTTTGCCTTTTCATTGTTTTTAAATTGAAAATTCATTTGAGACAGCTGTTACAGGTATATGCAATCATTTTGACAACACCCATTTACCTTCAAATTAACACAAGGTGACTAACTCTCGCAGTTTGAAATCTGCACCCACCCAGCCAACTCCATGCCAATTATTTTGTCTTGTCAGCAACCTCAGACTTTGCAGGCTTGTTCCTCAAAATATGATATAGTGCCTAACTGAACATGTAAGAACTACTTTGCAGAAAGTGTCTGTTATTTTCTATGTTGTCTGTTTGGATTGAATTTAAAGACTACACTTTTTTGTGTCATGAAGTAAAATATTTGTAATGTTACTTTCAGTTCTGATTAGTGGTTATTGATTGTTCAAATCAAGGGTAATACATTAGCCACCAATCAGAAGTAACTGTTGCAGTGTGACCCTGCTATAACATAGTAGTTAGAAGCCAAAGAACCAGACTGTGTTATAGACCAAACTGTGTT
>QKMX01349802.1:0-10901 GCA_003401595.1 Venustaconcha ellipsiformis
ACATACATACATACATACATACTGACTGACTGACTGACTGGCTGTCTGAAAATCACTTTGGTGCATAGTTTAAAAGCAGAAACAATTAATTTAAAATAAAGTCTAACTTTATTTTGTTCTAGTTTATTATGACCAGTTTATTTCATGGTTCTTTTGAAAACTTTGCATACAATACAAATTTAAATTTACAAATGTGCAAAATGAGAATGATTGAAGACCTTATGCTCGGAGACTATGTTTTTCAAGCGTTTTGCCTAATCTCTACAACTCTACACAAGTGACACATGTACACATTTTGTTTTTTTATAATTATATAAATTTTAATAACTTTCTTTCTTTCAGGTTTGTGTGGAGGGTAATATAGCAAGTGGTAAAACAACCTTCTTTGAATATTTTAAGAAATTCTCAAGCTTAGTGGAGGTAATACATATTTGTGACAGAGAAATTTATCATATATACTTGCCAATATGTCAAGTCCAGTGCAAACAACAAAGACCCTAATATGCAATCGCATAATGTGCTTACAGTCCAAGATCTAATGTTTGTTGTGATGATTACTCCTAACAAATTTCATAGACCTAGATCTCCAGCACATTATGCAACAGCAGGTCTTTGAGGGTTTATTCTGTTGCTTGCAGCTCAACTGGACGTACAGGAATAAGCCAAAAAATATTTTATTTCAATCCCCTTCTGTGGCCCATGTATGTATATACATGGAATAACTATCTTCTGTTTGAGGATGTTAATAGTAGTTGTACTGTTATAAATTATTTCCTTTGTGGCACTTCAGTGGAGCAAGTACAATACACAGTAACAACGCTAATGCAAGATTATAATGGTTATCTGCATCCTAAAGCATTTTGTAACATTTTTTAATATGTAGTCCTCCATAGCACTTTATTAAACAGTTTAATAGATTTTTCAGTGATTTAAGGTAATTTTTCACAACACATTGGTAACTATCAGATGTACACTTAAGTTATGTGTAGTTATAAAGTGTAAGTGACACAGCCCCAAACATCTTTGTATGGTCCTTGCATTCCCTTACATTCTGAAAGAAAAGGGTACATTAAAAGCAAGGTAATTTAAGTTAAAAACGTTAAGATAAACATATACATCATTTATTTCTCTCTAAGACTTTTACCTTATGATCTGTTTTTCATAGATACTTAGGCCAAATAAAAGCAAAATTGTGTGGTTCTAGTTACATTGAAATTTAGGGTAGATATGTCGGTATAAACTTTGGTCGAGATGGATTGAAATTAAACATGAACTAGAAAATGAGCATCATTCACATCCTGAATTTAATTTTGATCGTAGTCAGATCCCTTTGTTAATATTTTTTCCTCCCAATATTTTTCTTTTTTCCAAATTTCCAACCTCCCACACCAAGCATGGTATCAGCATAAAAAATCATACTTTTTTTGACCTTATAAAATTAGTTAATGTTCACTGCTGGGAAGATTCACATTCAGGATAAACATATACAAAGAAACAACATTATGTGCACCATTATGTGTTACAGAGGGGTTCTATGCAATTACACAGAATTGAATAATACATAAATGGTGTGTCAGACAGTACACAAATTATGAATTACAGAAAATTCACCTTTACGTGGTGGACCTTTATCCTTCAACATTGTTTCTGAAATTATACAATGAAAAAGGTGCAGTAATTTACTTATGCACTCAAACATTTTGGCCAAAGAACATGTACCAGATGCATATTTATACTTATATTTTAGCATTTAGGCCAGCAAAGCAATTATTGAAATTATGTCCTTAATTGTTCAAAATGCACTGTAGTTTTGGGAACAAAAGCTAAGCTTAAATTTTCATGAAAAAACTTTGAACTAGTTTAATTAGAAGCAATAATAATCAAAGGTTAATCACCTGAAGATAAACAAAATAGGTGGCTTGTTAGTATGTGTGTGTGGGAAGGGGATTTTTTTCCCTGAAAAAACATTTTTGTGCAATATTAGAACTTTACATCTGTGCATTTTTGGCTAAATTTGTTTTTCACCAGCTAATATCTTATTTTTATACTGTTTGGTTTTGTGACCGCAAGAAACATTTTCATTCAACATTAAGTGTTTATTTTTAAACACTGAAGTGTGACATTGACAGTTACAAAGAACTGCCCCAATTTAAATTATATAAGACTTCTGCTGTTTACTTATTTAATCATGGGATGGGGGCTGCTTGTAGGCAGGGGAAGAGAAAAGGAGGAATGGGATATAGCTTGAAACAAATATGCCTGCTATGACTTTTAGAGAGAGAGAGAGAGAGAGATTTAATTTATATGCACACAGGTTACATATTCCTATCATTTGATACGCTTACATGCACTTTCATAAAATGGTACATTAATTACATACAGTTACTTATGTACATGTAAGTGCCCATAGCCACTTGTAAGTTATATGCACTTTTTGAAACAGTCACCATGAGTTTTACAACAGTTTCTCATATTTATATTGTTTGGTCAATCAGGAGACATGCAAATTTTCAGATGTAAAATTATACTGTATAATAATAGTACCTTTATCTTGCAAAATGTTATATGAAAAAAAACTTAAATCATTAGAGGATAATACAGTGTGCATCACATGTAAGAAATATATTATTACCTATGGCTCTTTATGGATTTTGCAAGATGTTGGAGATGTTTGTATCAACATTTTCTCAGTGACATTTTTTTAAGGGTCCAAATTAGCATGACAGTATCATACAGTCTTCAGATATGTACTAGGTATTATTAGAATTATTAAACATTATTAAACACTAATTACATGCTGAGAAGTATTTTTGCATATATCTACCATTTTAGGTCTGTAAAGTACTCCTATATTTCTTTTTTGTGACAGGTAGATATGCTGATGTTACTGATTCATATCATTTCTGTCTTTTTTGTTAGAATTATAATTGTTCACTTTTAGAAGATGAATGACATGCATTTTTCATTTTTTAAAATCTTGAAGGTCTTAGAGAAAATTATTTAAATACATCTTTGTGTATTTTTTGCTTGAACAATCTTATGGCTTTATGTCGACTCAGAATCCTTTTTATATTCAGTGAATTGCATTATTTATCTACCATTTGCTGAATATACAAGAAAATACATAACATAATTTACTTTTGACACCTTATGTATATGTGTGTATCAGTTGATGGATTTTTTCTTTGTGTGTTTTATTTTACTATGGGCCAGCATTATCAAATAAGGAATCTTGGCTCTTTGATAATAGTTGGAAAGTCCCAACTCAGACATAAGTATTAATTTTTGGTTTCTGGCTTATTTTGTTCTCTTTGTGGCCCGTACACCCATCCATGTAAAACAGGTGAAATGAAGTAGTACTGTCCATAAATATTCAGAATAACCCCAATTTCATTGGACATGATCATGTATTGTCATGATGTTGAGTTGTCTCCCTCAAAGCACTCTCCAAATTTACTCTCCTCAGTGATTGCTTTAAGCACTGGTGCAGGGTAAAAACCACTTGAGTTTTTGTTTTACTACAGATTTAGCAAACTTGATATGGTTCTGCAAAGCGTGATGATGTCTAAATTTCTGTAAACTTGTGGTTTAAGCAAAATAAACTGCTTCCAGGACCCATCCTTGCATTGGATATTGTATTATGGCCTTGAAACCCTGTATTATTTTAATAATTTGCTACAATTCACAGATAACAATTGGGCATAATTGATGGTAAATATTACAATACCAGCATGCATTTTTTAATGATAATATGTATATGTGTTATATTTTGGAATCAACACCTCATACCTAAGTAATATCAGCTTTATGTTTCCAAATTAATATGAAAAGCTAGATTCAGTAAGACTACATCACACTTCTTATAGTCTTTAAGTAAAGCTATTGTATTACACCATGCAAATTCAGCATAAATATTTGCTTTTGAAAGTAAAATATCAGCAAGTCTCGTAAATTTATCTTGACGTTTTGATCACAAGTAACTATACATTTTTGGTAAAAACAGTACATATGCCTATCTATTACCAGATTTGATACTTACAACTGTTATTTACAGTGCCCTCTATTTTACATAAATTATCATAATTTATTTTAGGTACATGAAGAACCAGTCAAACAGTGGAGAAATTTACATGGACATAATATTCTGGTAAAGACATTTTAGTTGCATCTTGAAAAGAAAAGAAAATTCATCTTCCAGTCTGAGAATAATACAGTATGTAGTCAAGTTAAATTTATGTTTGTCAGGGATGTGTTACAGTGTGTTCCTCAAAGCTACAGAGAAATGCATCAGTGGTATCAACAAGCATATGCAGGTTTATAGTTTTGTGGTTTATAACATCAGTCTTGACAATATTGGTATATCTGCCTGCAAGTTTTTTTCTTTGAACTATGTCTGCATACAATAATCGAAATCACTTACCACAGTGGTTGCTGTAGTTATCTATTTTTATTATTATGGCCAGGTATTGAGATATTTGTGCCTATAGCAGTCACCTTGTCCATCTGTTTGTCCATTCACACTTCTTGTAAAACCATAGATTTTCCAAACAGTTATGTTAAACATAATTGGTTGCTGTTTGGTATGCAAATTACTCTTGAACTGTAGTTGTGGTCCAATTTTTGTGGCATTAATGCCTTTTTTTATCACTGTAACATCTCTTACATTTGTTCCTTGGAACAAGCATTGCTTGGGAACTCTTGGTCATATTTGTATGCAGTTTTGGTGTATATATTATCCACCAGTTCCTGAATATGCCTTTTTATGGGTTTTTAATATCTTCACATGGAATGTTGTTTGTTACTGGCTTGTTTAAAATCTATTCAACGATATCATATATAATTTTTTATGAATATTGCCTCATAGAATTAAATGTGCCTTACAAAATCGGTTTGTCATGTTTACAAGAGTTGTGACCCCTGATTGCACAACCTCCTCAATTTACTTTCCTCAACAAAACTTTACCAACTTTCGAGAATGGGTTTCTACATCATAAACATATGAAGCTTTGTTTCATTTCATCCATATTTAGCATGCAGCTTTATGGCAAGTTTTCCATTGTCATTTAAAAAAGATATAACCCCTAATTGTCCATTCTCCCAACTTTGAATTCTACAACTTTTCAAAAGTCCATCTGCAAACTTAAGTTTCTAGATGAAGTTCTTAATTTGCTGGCCCCACCAAACAGATTCACAAGTGGAGCCCTTTTATAATCACTTATTGAAACTACCTCTAGTTATTATTTGTTTTTCTTGTTCTATTAGGCAAAGATGTATGAGGATCCTAAAAGATGGGCTTTGACATTCCAGTCATATGTTCAAATGACCATGCTAGATATGCATTTAAAAAAGCAGGTAAATTCATAATGTATTAAAATTTTCCTGAGTTTGTTGAACTTGCGTTAAAAATCAAGATGGTGCAGTTGCATTACTGTTTATATCATGATCAACAGTTTGTGAAGGTTTTGGTTAAAAGTTTTTCATTGGTATATATTTCTTCAACAATACCCCCAATAATAGATTCTCTTCACGGCATGAATCATTATAAAGCCAAGAAGGTTCACTTTTTAAAATGCTTGCTTTTCCCTTTGACCTTGTGTTCAAGGTCACATTCACACAAAATTTTTATTAAAGTTAGGTTAACATTCTTTTCTTTTGCTTATATTTCCAAAATTCCATAATGAATTTTGTTGATACATGCAAGCAAAGACAAATCATTCTGCAGTGTGCTTGCTCATTTTATCTCTTGGGTCAAGGTCACAAAGAAAATTTGTGTAATGATTTAAAGTTTTTCATTTTCTTAATTTACTAAACTCCTTTTTTGATTTTGTTTAGATCTGGGAAGAATCTTCACTCTAAGAAGGTTCATTCTGTGATGCACTCATTTGACCCTTTTCTTTAGTTTCAGTGATATAAATTTGTGTACAGATTTTGGTTTACAAACATTTTATTTGTATATATTTCTGAAACCCTTGATGAACTTTGGTGATACTTTGGATGAATCATTTTTAAACGGAAACAAATCAGTGAATGACATTTATACTCAATGATATGACCTTGGGTAGAGATTTCACATGCTTTAATTTGAAGAATATAGTAATAACGATTACTGTCTGAATCCTGGACTCCTCGTGAAATGTTCTTTAGGAATAATGCAGATAATCAGAAATAATATGAAGCAAAAATGATGCATCATATGCACTTGTTCAGGATGATGAAAATCCACAAAAAGTTATGAATTTATAATCTTTAGAAAATTAAAAACAGCATACCATTGGTTTAACGAGCACGAAATTTCAACACTTTCTTATAAACAAGACGTGTTGTGTATGAGTTAGTAAAATTACTAGATCAATTGCAGAAGTTTATGATGTTCTAAGTATAATGAAATCATATTGTTTCCAGCTACACACATAGGATAGATGTATCCTACATTTCTTTCTCATATGGACAAATTGTGTCATACATACATTAGAATGAGAGAATACATAATGTTTATTAGCATTCTTGAGTAAAAATATTGGATAAATTGCATTTAATAAATGATGATTTCTGCTGATAAACTTTACATCTTTTTTTTAAAATATAACCTTATTTTGGAAGACCACCAAACATTGGTAGGTTTATGGAGTAATAACCCTTTTCTTCTGTATGTCCAATTCAACCTTAGTTAAATTTTGCATCTAGGTTATATCAGACACTGTAGTGGGATGCCTGTGCACCATGAAAATATTTTCTCTTCATGTATCTTATCTGATCATAATACCTTAAGAGTATGACACTAACTTGCATATGCTGCCCACCCAAGCTCAATTTTAACCAAAAACTGCAAAAAGTTATCTACTTGCCAAGGTGAGAGTCCAGCATGATTGATTTCTGCTTGGATATTGGGATTGGCACTAAATTCCATCCAGCTTGAGCTTTGAAAGGTTTCTTTGTAGTTAAACAAGATGTCATTCATTGTACTGTCGCTTTAATGTTTGCCTGATCTCTTCTGAAGATTATAAATTTTGGTCTTGAGTTTGGGATTGTTGCAGTTTAGTACAACAAGTTGTAACAGTTATAGATTGCACTTTAATGTTAGCTTGATCTGTTCTAAAGATCAGAACTCTGTGCTTGAGTTTGGGAAGGTTTCAGTATAGTTAATAAAGTTGTGACAGTTATATGTTGTACTGTAGCTTTAATGTTAGATGATTTGGCCTTGCTTTAACTAGACTGAAGATTATAAATTCTGAGCTTGAGTTTGAGGAGGTGTTAGTGATGTACAACAAGGTGTATGAGTCATACATTGTATTGTCACTTTGATGTCAGTGTGAGCTTGCTTGAAGATCATGAACTCTGAGCTTGAGTTTGAGGAGGTGTTTGTGAAGCACAAGAATGTGTAGGAGTCATGCATTGTAGTGTCACATTGATGTCATGAACTCTGAGTTTGACATTGAGTCATCTACACAAGAGTAATGTAAAAAAATGGCACCAAATTTCAAAGCTTAGGAGATTTATGATATCCAGGCTGGCTACAGTTTCAAAACATCTGTAAGACAGGAATTGAACATGGACTCAGAATTCCAGAATTTTGATTGTTAATTACTTTAATGTGACTGAAGGTAGAATTCCCAAATTTTCAGAATTGCTATTGTTTGTTTAGTATAACAGCAAAAAATTGCATTTCTGTCCATTGTCTTATTATATAGTTTCTGATTACAAGACCTGGCTTCATATTTTCAGAACTTTCTGAGCAAACAAATGTGTTACACATGCTCAAGTTGGACACAATCAGATATGATACTTTGAATTCACTCAGTTTTCGTGTCTAATACAGGAACCAAAGTTCAGAATAATCTAAAAAATACGCAATTCTAGCTATAAGCAAATTAAAATTATAGACTGTCAAAGTGTGTAAAATCTCAGAGCTTGAATTTCATGCTCAAAAGATTTTGAGAATATTAGACTTGAATTTAAGCTTAATACTTAAACTCAAAAGTTGTATGCTTGTTACATTGTTACAAAACAAACTATGCATATTTAACAAACAGCTGTATGTGTTATAGCTTTGAAATCTGTATTTCACTTACCTGCCTTATTCCCAGACATTATTGGGAGAGTTTTGAAATCAAAAGGTGTGTTTTGGGGTCCAGAGGGGGTCAGTACATGTAAAAAAAAGCAGTGTTGTCCAGTTGAGAATACTCTAAATTTTCATATAGGACTTTAGAAAATATATGGAAATTCAAACATGAAAATAACTTTCCTGTCTTGTTGAAGCCATTTAACTCATACAAAGATAAAAAAGTTGATAGATTTTGTATTATCAGTTATAACTATCTTATACACACACACACACACACACACATACAGAATTACACTGACATTATATACAAACATACATGAAATTTCTTTTTTTTAAAATCCATTGGATGACAAAATATAGGCTTAATTAGATACAGTCTTTTCTACTCTTCATTAGTTCATTAGAAGCTTGGAAGGTAATGGAGGTGTCATTAGTGTTCATCACTAGACTCAGTAAAGACTGAATTGGTACTGGTGATCAAACTTCTCTGAGCAAATCCTGGTCAGAATCAAGTTGTTCTGGGTGACAATAACATTAGCATTGTCAAAACTATATGATGCAATCTAATAACAAGATAATGTTTTTATATAGAAATAAAAATGAACATACATCACCTTTGGGACTTACCATTTCAATGGGGGGTCAGGGGGTTTAATAATAATGTCGCTATTCAAACTGCCCAAATGATAGTTTCACATAAGCTCCAGTCAGGACTGTTTGTCATTTATATATGCTACATGTAATGGCATATACTGCAGTGAGGTTTTTTTCTCTAAAGATTACTGAAAATCATGTTTTTCAAAACACAACCATGTCAGGTGGTTTGGAATTAAAAAATTGTTTTAGCATGAAACACCATGTTATGGCAGGTATGATTCCAGTTCCATTTTTTCCTATAAAAATTTAAGTTTGGGTATTGCATGCAGGCTGAAGAGATTGATGAATACAGGTCTTTTAGTTTAAGGGAACTGGAGAAACTCGGGAAAGGGGGATGGAGGCCTGATTTT
This sequence comes from Venustaconcha ellipsiformis, assembly GCA_003401595.1. Classification (NCBI taxonomy): domain Eukaryota; kingdom Metazoa; phylum Mollusca; class Bivalvia; order Unionida; family Unionidae; genus Venustaconcha; species Venustaconcha ellipsiformis. Next base: position 9,070 of record QKMX01349802.1, read on the forward strand.
TAATAGAGTGCCACTGAGCAGTTTATGGCTCCATTGCTTTAAAAGTAGACCCCATCAGGTGCCTTGCCACTACACTAGCCAGTCTGTATAGGAAAACTTCAGTTCCCATATCCTTCCTCTCCTTTTCTTGAAAGTGTACATGTTGCATATTACATGAATATTGAATTGAATTGCCACAAAATGATAAATGTCATGTTAATATCTTTATTGGAATGTTCCAGTCTTAATACCTTTATAGTACTGTGTTTGCATATTTTTTGCGATCTGTTCTACTATACAAGGATATATTTACATTCTGGTTAATTTATTTGATACCTGATTACAAATCAAATAAATGTACCCTTACCTAATCTTTAGAATGAACTAGTTGAAAATTGTTAATGAACATAAATAAATTTTGGTACATTTTTATTAGTGATAAATTAATATCCAATACAATTTTTTCTGTGTTTGGAATATTGAACTTAAGTCAATTGGTCACATTCAGAGTTTTATTGCTTACTATCTTTACATCTTTCTTCAACAGAAATGTCCTATTAAAATGGTTGAGAGGTCTATTTACAGTGCTAAATGCTTTGTTGAAAACCTTCATAGAAAGTAAGTATTTAATATCAGATTTATCTTACTGATTTATCTGAATGGTGAGTGATGGTGGTGGCCTGAAGAAACCGTCATGCTAAATCTGCATTCCGTCATTCAAAATTATAAACTTTGACAAAGGCGTGACCAAATTTCATTTATATATAAATGAAGAATAAGAAACTATTATGCATAAATGATCAACTGAGTTAAGTACAGAAAGGCAGAGGTTCAGATAACATAACTAAGATTGATTGATTTCCTATACTTTGTTTTTCACATGTAAACAATTGGATGGAACCATTGATGTTGTTATTTAAGTGTCCACAGCCCAGTTGTGATTTATGAAGTGTTGATGAAACCAAATGTACACATATTCTTACTAGCCCAGTTTCACTACCAGACAATATGAGCCCAACCTTAATACTGTTTTGCCTCAGACATTGCATTAGACCATATGTATAATGATAACAATCATCAGAACATTTGTATTTCTTACTGTCCCAGTACCACTACCAAACAGGATATGCTGGACGTTATCCCATTTTACCTCAATCTCTGCATTAGACTATATGTGTAACTAGAACAGTTATATATATAATTAGGACTCCTTGATACCATATTAATGTGCATTCCGCAGTAGTTTTCCTCTGTAACACAAAGAGTTTCAAACCAATTTAAACAAACTGAACTGCACAGACAGGATGCATTATAGTGATAATAGTTAGATTATATTCAGAAATCATCATTTATGCATAAAGTAGATAATGGAGAATTATACATCATTAAAAACAAAAGGTCTTTTATTTTTCAGCAGATTGGTGCTTGATTTAGAGTACATAGTGTTATCAGAATGGTTTGACTGGATATTGAAATCTCACAACATCAAAGTAGATCTGATCGGTAAGAAAATGGTCAGGTAACTTTATTAAATAAATGTGTAGTGTGTCCGTAGTTGTGGCATAATTCTTAAGGTGATGTCTGATGAAGAATACAGTTTTCAATAATCTTTGAAAAAAAAACCCAGCCATGAACAAGAAGAAAAAACCCACAACATCAATAACATGTAGTCTGTATAAACAGTTGACAGTCCTGCTTAAAGCTCATGTACAACTATCCTTGATCCAAGTCTGTTTATTACTGGCTATACCAAATGTGTTTCAGTTGGAAAGGGGAATCATGCTTACAAATTAACACCTTTATATTATTATCATTTTTGTTGCTGTTGTTGTTATTATTATTATTATTATTAT